>JAVKLF010000100.1:3054302-3066803 GCA_034783495.1 Millerichthys robustus
TCAGACTCAGCGTACCTGCTTGACTTAAGTCAAACACAGACGTCTCACAATCACATCAGAAAGATCCAATGTCATAGGTCTTGTTAAATATAACCAGACCTTTGTGTGTGTGTCTTGTCCCTGCAGGGCGGGAAAGAGTTTCTTATGAGAGCTCACTTTGGTTTACCTAGTGTGGAGAACGACGAGGCAGAGGGCAAACCTCCCATCACAGTCAAATTTGAAATCCCCTATTTCACAGTCTCAGGAATTCAGGTATATATGTTCTGTCATTGTGTTTTATAGTGGGATAACTCAGGAAAAGGGCTGGCGAAGGTGGGCCATGTGTTTGTACTGTTGGTAGAAAATCTCAAGATGAAACTTGCAGAAAGTATTCATTAGACCTACATCTCCGACTGACATCTGACTTAATGATATTGAGCTAAAATTGTGGGTTAGGAACGGGCAGTCATTCGCAGCATATATTCCAAGTGCTAACAGGTCACACAAGATCATACAAGATGGTACACTGGCAATTTTAAAGACAAAAACAAATATTACTCCATTTCTCCAGGTGAAGGTTTAAAACTGTGGCATGAAAGGCATCAGGTTATGTGCATTTGTTTAACTATTTAAAATCTTTTACTCTGCTTCTGTAAGCTATGTTTCTCGGTTTACAGGTCTTGCACAGTCAAGTCGGGTCCTATAAGAGCCGTTTATCTCACATTAGGAAGCTTGGTTTTATTTAGATTCATGATTCACACTTCTGTTCTTGCCTGTACAAGTTCTAACTCATCTTGTTTTGTTTTGTTAGGTGCGGTACATGAAGATTATAGAAAAAAGTGGATATCAAGCTTTACCCTGGGTGCGCTATATCACACAGAGTGGAGGTTAGTGAGCATTCTTATGGCAACATACTAAATTATATAAAAAAACAGACATATTTTATCTTCTTAAACATTTTTGCATTTTCTTTTAGATTACCAGTTGAGGACCAATGTATAAACCATTAGGGATGCCTTCTGACTTCCGAAAGAGCTGAAACAACCACTTTTATTGCACTGTCTTTTAAAATGTCTCCACTTTTAATGTTAATTTTCTTGTTTTAAAAATTATTAGGAAATCTATTTAAATATTAATTTCAATGTGTGTTTTGATATTACTCCAATTATTTAAAATAAATTTATTTCCCCGAAGCAATGTATTGGAATTTTTTTCCTATTTTTATTTTTTTTAAATCTGTAATCTAGCTGTCACACTAAGTGCATATTGCGCATTCACAGTTGATAAATTCCGCCTAAAATTAAAACTTGCACCCGCCTTTTTTTCCTCACCGCTCAGGAGAAATCCAACTAAAGGATGGAAAACTGAATGAACTGGTCTTTGAAGACACTAACGTATACGAATCGCCCGCTTTCTTCATTACGTGCTCTGATTGGTCAGCTGTCTTTGTTTCTACAGTGACCGCATAGTAACAGCAGGACAATCCCGCCCATTTTGCCATATATGTAAAGACAACGCCTTCTGTGTGAGTTGTGATTGGTCAGAGTACACTAATTCCAATGTTTGTAAATTTTAGAAGGGGGACACCAATGTTTGGAGCTCAGCGCGCAAATGTATTTTTTTATTGTTGATCAACTTTTGTCGTTTGAATTGTATTTAAAAATAACTGGTCTTTAGAAACAGCGGGCTGTGGAACTTGGCGACGCTTTTGGATCTTTTGGAACAGAAGAAGGTATGCTTGGAAGCTTGGTGTTAGCTTTAGCCTAAATTGCTAGTTGTCGGTGACGAAGTCGCATTGACCTGTATTCTTATGGAGATAACAAATACGTTTTGATAAGTTTGTTTTTGGTTGTATACGTAGCTAAAACGGCTTGCTGTTGCAACTTTACGCTTACGGTCACAAAAGGCGACAGCGGAGAGCTCCAGTTTACGTTAGCCGGATGCTGTAAAGTTAGCTAGGTGTAGCCGACAACAATCTTCCTGCCTCTTCACGGTTTGTCGTGTTTTGCTCGCTTAAATGAAGCGCCCGCAGCAGGGATTTTGTTTCGTTTCGTAACTGGGGTTTCTGTATTACTAAGCAGGCAGGGACGGAGGCTAAAATGGTCCTGAGTCAGATGGACGCGGGGAAAGCTCTGACGGCGGCGGCAGCCAAAGGGAATGCGGAGGAGGTGCAGAGGATCCTGGAGGAATGCAGAGTCCACCCGGATACTCTAAATGAGTTCGGCAGGACTGCCCTACAGGTGAGCAGTTTTCTTCGTCTTCACACATTACAAAGATTTTACAAATATATAAAGTTAAATTAGTTGTGATCCATCCTCTGACGACACTAAGCTGACCAGTTTTAGTGTCTACATTTGTTTTTATCTTTGTTTTTCTACCTGGTTACACTTGGTAAATTAAAGGTTGCATTTACATATTCTTTTGATCTTTACTTTCTAAAATTAACCAAAGATTACGTCTACTCGGTTGTTTTGTCCAAACAGCTCAAACTTAAAGGCCTAGCATTCCTTGAAGTAATGCATATCACCTACTGACTTTCATGCCAGATTTTTAATATATTTATATACCGGTAGATCTTATGTTGAGGAGTGACGACAGTGAATTGTGGCCATTTTTGTGAAACCATGAACATAGTGTTATTTGCAATCTCACTTGATATTGGGAAATATGCTCAGAGTATGTTGTGAATTTGCTCACAGCTACAACCATGTCAACTTTTAGGTCAGTGTGTAATTGACTGAGTTATAGCCATTTTTAGTTGTAGGTGTGCATCCATTGATTATTTCCTCAAAGTTTCATTTAAATCAAGTGGTTCATAAAATATTTTGGTAACAAACACGGGCATATATATTTTGTCAGTTTTCACCTCCAGACAGCAAGTGAATAAACCTAGATTCTTCAAAGTTATAAATATTGTGTTTAATGGCTGTGTTAACCCTTTAGGTTAAAGTTTTTCTTGCTGTGTGCATGTTATAATAAAGTATAATTCTTTATCATTTTATCATTAACTATAATCAATAAGTGTGTTGGTTCATTTATATAATGCATTTATCTGCACATTTCTAAGAAGCCCAAACTTGAGTTACCAAGTTTTAGGATTAAAACTTTTTTGTTTAGCTATAAAATATTTTAAGGATTATTCTTATTTACAAGTTGGAACTTCTACATTTGACACATCTGCTCTGTATGATATAAATGAGTGAACATCATAATGAATCATCATTTGTTGTTTAGTCATTTCATGTAATGATAAACACATTAACTGCAAACTGTTTCAATGCTTATTTATTCGGTCATTAAGTATCTAACGCTCCACAATATCTTTAACATAGTGTTGTTTTGTAAATTGAACTAAGTAGGTTATAGGATTTTATTTAGTAACTGTTATGCAGATGGAGGTATTCTGTGAACGTCGTTGGTTTAAAGAAGTTATTTTACATGGTCATGACTGTACTGTACTTAATATACAAACTACTCTATGTTTCATATGTCCCCCCCCAGGTGATGATGATGGGAAACGCCCAAATTGCCAGTTTGTTGTTGGAAAAGGGAGCAGACCCCAACGTTCAGGACAAACACGGCATAGCACCTGCCCATGACGCAGCGCGGACGGGCTTCCTTGACACCCTTCAGATTCTGGTGGAGCACGGTGCCTCTGTGAACCTCCCAGATCAGAACGGCGCCCTCCCCATCCATATTGCCATCAGGGAAGGCCACCGGGACGTTGTGAAGTTCTTGGCGCCCCAGTCTGACTTAAAACATGCCACCATCAATGGTCAGACTGCAATCGATGTGGCCCGAGCCTCGTGTGTGCCAGATATGATGGACTCCATGTTTGCTCACATTCACAGTTAGTGAGAAGAATCTTTTGTGTAACTCAAACCTCAAACCTTTTTTCTTTTGTTTTGCTTCAATGCCTGGCAACTTGAATATATTGCTGTGTAAAGGATTATTGTGTTATTGGTAGTTCAGCATTAATATGTGACGCAGGACATATTGTCTTGGCAGCTTATTTTCAGTGGATGGGTGGCTATATACTGTAGACACCTTTTGCACAGTGCAGTTTAGGCACTTTAAAATTACATTTTTCTGTTTTCCCTTTTTTGGGAGTGCACATTTGTAGGTTGTTGTCCCCAGTGTTATCTCATTTTTGCATTACTTGGACTGTGTAAGAATTGTAGCAGTTCTTACACACGTTTTTTTTAATGACAAAACTTGACACGGTGCACCCTGATTGCTTTGCATAGTTGTTTCTCTTAATTAGATGTACCTAGACTTCGAATTTACTTCTTATTTATTGTTGAAATAGTACTTAATATTCCTGTGACTTTGTAAATAGCAACATTTATTGTGATTTGTTGAAATGTTATTTATACAAATACCTTTAAGACAAAAGTGAGATTATTCACTTTAATATTTTCAGAAGGAAGCACAAAATAAAGTTTTGAACTTGAATTACTCATGTCATTTTTTCCCTGTATCAAACGTAGACTAGAAGTATTCCTCCCGTAGAGCTAATGATAATCCAGACAAGTCTCGGTTTTATATTTATTTTTAAGTTTAATTAAACTTCTACACTTCTAAACTAATGTATTACACTGTTTTAGTTTGTCCCTGTTTTTCTCAAACATCCATGTTACAGAACAAAGATAAATGTGCTGAGCAAAAACCCATGTATGCCATCAGTGCTAAGGCTGCAAAGTTGTTTACCAGTGTGTTTTAATCACACAGGTAGGCCATTTTTAACAGTTGTTTTATAAGCATGTAAAACAATAAAAAAAAAACTGGCTCTTGTTTGGCTAGCCAATAGATTTTTGCCCTTTCCCTGTACTCCAAGCCATGTGATGGTGTCACTACTGATAAGTTACTAACTAATAATTAATTGACAGAATATCACTTTAAACATGACCAGATTATCGCTTAAATAAATTCCCAGATTATAAGGCTGAAACGTATTTCTTTATAAAAGAGAGCTCCATTTCCTCAAGGTGCTTTTTCAAGGACGGAGCTGATAACAGCCAACACAAAGAGAAGCCTTCTAAAAGGTCACAACGATAACCTCAGTGGAAGTGGAAATAAAGACAGCCCTGTTCTGTTCGGGACAAGGAGGTAACATTGGCACAGTTTGCTGCTGTTCTCCGAGCTCTCATGGCACAATGATGTTTTTGTTCCCTTGCGCACCACTGGCTGATTTCACCAGAAAAAACTGGTACAGTTCAGCTATATTAACTGTTTGGAAACGCTTCAACTCAGAGGTTTGACACATTGTGTGGTGCCATTAAAATCAGAAATATTTTAGGCAGTTTTTGTCCCAACATGGACCGAGCACCACATCTAGGTAGAGTGAAGTGGCTTTTTCCTAAGAACAGTGTGAGTGTGTTATGTGGTGTCGCAATATACTTCCTGAGCAAACAGGGCTGCGGGTGGTTTGTTCTGCAGGTTAGGGAAATCCAAACTTTTAACAAGATAGGCCAGAATCAGCCTGCTGCTCCAGTCACCTGAACAAACATTCAGGTTCAGAATGAGTTCAGTATGAACAGTTTTCCCCTGAAATGATCCTACTCTATGTTGCTTTGGCCCGAGGCTGAGTGGTTGCAGAAATCATGTTGTCTCCTAAGCACATTAATGAATCGCAAAGCTGGCTACATTTTCCCATTTTCGTTGTTTATTACCTCGCTTCATGGCACAAAAACAATGTAAAAGTAGTATTTACATGAACCGCTGTGAAATTCAGGAGAGTGTAGCTGTGTTCAAACTGTGTGTTTGGACTAACCGTTAACCTGTCCCAAGTAACCTGATGTTTTCTTAACACAGAGCTCATGCAAAGAGCCATCTACAACAAGTACGATATTAACTGATTATAACAGCTCCATAGACCCCCACAGCAAGATGTCTGAAATATTCCCTTTACGGATGGCATTATTCCTGTAGGAGTGCAGCCAACATAAAAACACTAGTCACTTCCTGCTAAGCCTGTGCTACTTTGTTGCAGTCGCACCTGTTCTGTTAAAACTGGTGACACACTTGGCTGCCACTCTGACTCTGAGAAAAAGAAATGGGGTAATAATTGACAGGGTTCTGCTCTTTGTTATATGTACTGCAGCTTCTGGTTTATCTTCACGGCGTGCGCATTATCTAACATCACATAAAAATAACAGAAGTTGATCTACTGTTAGCTTTTTTTTAGCTTGGAGGTATGTCTGCAAATTGACATGTTCCTGTTGAATGTCCTGCAAGCCAGAACATGAGCTAAAGTAGCTACAGCAGAGCAGCTGAGGTTTGGGGTGTGAGGCTGAAATATGCACCGAGGGCAAATCAGAAGACAAATACTTTCTCTACTCTTTTCCTGATTGTGTTAAAGTGACATCAAACCTATAGCGGAGCATTTAACAACTCCTTGCAGCAATATTTATTTTATTGTTAAAAAAAATATTCACCCTTTAAAAAAATTTTTAATTTATTGTCTGCATTTTAAAATCATAGTTCTTCAAAAGATTCTGAAAATTGTATAATTTCACTGATATTTTAAAGCTAAAATTCACCTGAGTCATATTTTAGTTTGTTTCCTACTTGCTGTAAAAAAATAGCCACAATAAATATTACAATAAATTGTACATTTTCATACATGTATGAATTTATTTTTCTTCTATTTGACTAAATACAATAAACCCATTGTATCTCATCTGAAAGGAGTTTTTCATTCTTCATTTGTTTCTGAACCTGAACCAGGACAACATGACCCAGCAGACTGGGGCAGTCCTGTTTGTGCTAAAAAAAACCTTGTTCAACAAGATGAGACACATAAATAGTAAGAGATCAACATCACAAGTTTGAGTTCAAATAAGGGTAAGGAATGTTTTAAGACCAAAGCTTACTCTTTTATTTGTGTGTACACCGTCCTTGTTTTGTTCAGAATGTTAATCTGATCTTAAAAATAACTTTCCCCCCCAACATTATGTTATCTATGTTAGTCAAACATGAGTCACCAGGGAATAAAGTTACAAAAATAAGTTGTAATAAATTTGCAACAGATATTTTTGTTCTTGTGGTACAGATTTGCAGGCAAAGTAATTTTGGACCTATTGTGATTTATAGTTTTTAAATGGTTTCTTACATGTCTTATCCAACAATCTGGTTAAAAGGATTAAAACCACCATCCTCTTCAAAAAAAAAAAAGACAAGTCTTTGACAAATATAATCTTTTCAGTTTTTGCCTTGATTTATCTTCTTTTGTACATCTAACGGCAGAAGTTCATACAGACTGTCCTCAACTATCAACCCACTGCGTCTCAGCAGAGGACAGTCTCCTATCTCCAAGGGTAGAGACTCCAGACGGTTCCCTTTAATATCAATTCGCACCAGCTGGGCCAGGTTGGACACTCTGGAGCTAAGCGACGACAGGCAGTTGTTACAGAGAACCAGCACCTTCAGTTTTTTACAGGAGAACAGTTCGTCTGGCAGTGTCTCCAATGAGTTGAAGGCTGCCGAGAAGAACTGAAGACCCTGCAGGATGCTCACCGTAGGAGGAAGAGAAGTGAGCTGGTTGTGGGAGACGTCGAGGTGCCTGAGCTTGGTGCAGTAGAAAAGGCGAGAGGGAAGCTTTCGAAGCTTGTTCCAGCTGACGTCGAGCATCTCCAGCGTGCACAGCTTACTGATATGTTCGGGGATGTAGGTGATTTTATTGTGCCACAGTCGCAGAGTCACCAAACGCCGGCAGTGTTGTAGGCTCAGAATCTCCTCCACGGTGGTGAGTTTGTTTTCTTTCAGATCCAACTCCTGCAGATTGTTCAGGCTGAAGACGGCGCTCGGGATGCGTTCGAGCTCACACCCAGATAGCTCTAATGAAACTAGGTTTGTTAACTTCTTCAGGCTGCTGAATGCTTGGAGCTTGACCCCTTCGTTGTAAATGATCAAACGCTGTAGATGTGACGCCAGATCCACCACACTGGGTGGGATCTTTTTAAGATTGGATCGGAAGGAGAGGAGGCTCAGATTTTGAAGGTCTCGCAGGGATTCCAGAGTCACACCCTTGGATACCTCATTGGTTAAAGGACCACTGAAATATAACTCCTCAAGACCATGAAGAGTATACATCCACCCAGGAATCTCCTCTGAACTTTCAAAAGTCAAACATAGAACCTTTAAATGCTCCTTGAGGTGGTTTAGGGCAGACTGCTGAAGCTTTGCAGGGGTGTAGATCAGTGATAACTCCTGCAGAGAGTCCAGCTTTGCCACTCCAGCTGGGACAGTAACATTTTTCACTTGTTCCAGCTTGAGCGATTCCAGTTCAGAAAGCTCAAAAACGGTGTCAGGAAGCCCCGGCAACATCGAAAGATGGAGCTCCAGACGATCCCTGGAGTTCTTGGTGAGACGGGCACGCAGCTTTTTGTTTGTCCACTCATAGTTAAGGTTTAGCTGATGGAGGCGGCTCTCGCTGACTTCAGAAAGAAATACGGCAAACCTTTTAGAATACAGAGGATCATATTGATCCACAAGGTGCAGGAGGAAGGCAAAATCATTCTTCATATCTGGTATGTCGTTGATTCCTGTTTCCAGTCGCACATGCTCAAATGAGTACTCCTTCAGAGGTCGGTGGAAAACCCAGCAGAGGGTGTAGATGCACATGACTCCATACACTCCCACAAAGCAGATGTAGCAGTAGGCAAGCTTGGAGAACAGGTGGGCTTTGTTGTGGTTGCAGCAATAAATAGCGAAGCCAGTCAGCTCAGGAGGAACGGAGCAACGTATGACTGTATCAATGTTTTGCGCCAGCACTGCTGTGTAAACAATGATAATCAGAATCGTGAGTACTTTGAGTGACGTTTGCAACACATACATGAGATACAGGAGGTCAGCCTCTTCCACATGAGTCCGAAACTTCTTCACCTTTTCAAAAAGAGCTTTGGCCTGCTCCCCCTCTTTTTTGTCCAGCACTGAAAGTGTTGTCTGGGGTTCTGCAATTTTCTTTTCTGGATTGGACTTGACAGAGGCAGAGCGAAGGAGCCCTATAGTCTCCTCCTCGTCTGCTCGCTGTTCTACTGAATTCTTTAAAATGGTGTTACTCCTTAAGATCACCAGCTTCTCCTCCCCTCTTTCCTCTGAAACCTCATTCAGTGCCCTCGTTGTCCAGGGCGAGTCAAAGCACTTCGTAAGAATGGAGACAAACAGGTCAATTTTGGAGGATGTTCCAGGGAACTTAAACCAGAAGCTGCTCGCCACCATGAACATCATAGTGTGGATCACGACAAGGTATGGGAAGTACTTAGCATACCAATGCACATTCCGTTCATAGCAATAGTGGTTAATGAACATGTACTGATGGATGTCCAGGTTGTTTTTGCGACCAAACACCTCCTGAATGACAGGACTTTCAGGCTTGTCCAAGGAAATCTGGGATGTTTTGTTCTCCCTGTAGTTGCGGACGTGGCTGCAGTCAATTGCCTCCGGTGTTGGGCTGGTGAAGTGGCTGGGCAGGCATGCAATCTTCTCTTGGGTGAGCTATTGAAAGTAAATGCATGTGATGTAAATCAGACAAAGTATATACTGATACTTTCTTGCTGTTCGCACATGAAATTACAACACTCAACCTAAATTGGCTGTAACATTTCTCAACATAAAATGATGGTAGTTTGAAGCTCTGGCATGAAAGATGGTGGGCGATAAACATTTTTTTAAGTGATGCTAGAGTTTTATAAAAAAAAATTTTTAAAGCTAGGGTTGGTAATTTTGGAGAGCTAGCGAGATTTGCAAGAGGCTGCTCCTCTAAGCTCCGCCCCCTCCTTCCCCTCCCCCAGGGGCATTGACCAGGATTACTAAATCCTGTTCAGAAGAAACAGAAATGTAGCATTTATTACATATCAAATAATTTGTATAATATTATTGTTTCAATAGAAAAGCAAACAAATAAACTACAATAAACTGAGTTGAGATTTTGATACAACTTCATGATTTGGACAAATGATGACAAATGGTACACAATTGTGACATATTTGAATTTTTGTATACACTTTGTGCCATTGACACAGAGGTATATATTATACTGTCAGTAAAAATTTAATCTGGTGACTGGGCAGCAAAGCAGCACCCCCAACTTTTTAGTTGTCTACACAAGATATTAAACAAGATGAACTGTACGATTAAGTTAAAACTATGAGGCAGTTAGTCTGTGGAAGAATCAGGAAATTTGCTCAATTAATTCTGATGCCTCATAGCAAAGTTTTGGTTTCAGACGAGGGGTCTATCTGTGTGGAGGTTAGGGTCAAACTCATACATGTTTTTATTTGCCTCTCTTGCAAAACAGATCTGTGATCTCAATTGGATTTGCCTGGTTAAACAAAGGTTAATAAATAAAACCTTATTGAAGTATTTGAGCTTTCAGTCGATTTGGAGGTCAAAAACAAAACACTCCCACAACATTTTAAAGAACAATGGACACAAAATAAGCAGATAACTGACTTATGAAAGTTGGGAGTTAATAAGTTAGTAACTTTTGACTTTTCAGGTTCCTCACCTGTACGGTACATCCAAAAACACCAATCATGAGCATAGCGATGCACAGGTACTCGGAGAAAACGTCCCACCAGGGCTTCAGGACCCGAAACTTGGAGTTAAGCTCGGTCCCGAGACTTTTAAATTCCCCCACAGGGATCATCCTGCTGCTTCACAGCCCTGCTGAAGGAGGAGGAAGACTCGGGTTCAAGTGAGCTTTAAGTACACAGATCAATCCATGCGGCGTTACGGGTTAGTTTTAGGTCTCTGAGGCCAAAGTGGCATGAGGTCTGGACTTCAGGGTGGAAAAACTGGTCAGACAATAACAATTAACTCCCTCACTGAGAAGAGATGAGGAAACTCTTGAGAGCTCGTTGTTTAAAATGTCATTAAAGTCGTTTATTAACCTCAGCAGCACATTTTATTTGTTTTTAATGTAGCATATAATCTTAACTGAATTAACCTAAAGTCTTTTTTGCCATTACGCACGCGCCTTTTTCCACCAACGAGATATAGTGGTCACATAGGCTAAAGTTTGATCCGCATACTTAACAACGTTAGTAGGCTATAAAAAGTTTTTGTTATTTCCTGACAGTAAAGTAAGAAGATGAGAGAAGGAGTTGGGCAGACTCATAAGTCTTTACCTGCGTCTGGACACGTCCTCTGTGTCCGGCGATACTCGGCTCACTTTGGCTTCTTTTATTTTTCATCACCTTGGGAGGAACACACCTGTGTGAAGGCGCGGAGATTCACATCATGACATCCGGCGAAGACTTTCAAAATAAATCTCCGCCTGAACAGAGAACACGTAGGGCCTGTTGCTCTTAAGGACTCAACTATTTCCTCGTAGGCTACCAGCTTTTGATTCCGATCAATATTTGGGATATATATAAAATATATAGATAGATATCCGCACATCACAGATTTTACAGAAATGATTATTTTGGGGCGTGGTTGTGCAGATGTTAGAGGTGAGCCTGTGATCCATCAGACCCAGGGCCCTCACAAAAAGTCTGTGTGAGAAAGACCCTAAACACTCCACACTTCTCCACAGTAGCAATAGATGGCAGACCTCTGCTCCACATGTGTCATGGGATATATATACTGTATACTCTAACCACAAAGTGAATTGGTGATAGTTTTGATTTATGAAATATGTGTTGTGTCAAAATATACTGAAAAATAAAAACAGGAATACAGCAGTGTGAATGCTGAATCAGTAAATATTACATACTTTTCTTCAAATACCTGAAAAGTTGTCTTTGTTCAGGGGCTTCCTGTCCTTTGTGTTTGGTAAGATTATATGGTAATACTCTGATAAATCCGCACAGCTTTTATATTGGATAATATAATAATGGTTTGTATGAACTGCAGGTTGAGCCAGGAAGTTAGATTTGTCCGCAAACATCCTGGGTGGTCGTCATACTGCACTAACCAGTGCATCAGGACCCCACTGTAGGGTCTTGAGAAGACAAATGCAGTCATAGATGAATTTTTTAAAAGTCTGAAGAAGGCTGTTTGTTAATTGGCTTATTACAGCGTTTGTACACCTCAACCAGCAACAATCAGGGTCATTGTCTTCAGGAAGTCAATACTTGGGATGTCATAACTATCTCACTTAGTCAAAGCAGAAAAGTATGACCTATTTACCTTTAAAGAGGAGCCTTTGGATATTTTTTTTTATTATTAGCCTACTGTATATGTATATATTTTAAAAAGGAATTCTCTCTCTCTCTCTCTCTCTCTCTCTCTCTCTCTCTCTCTCTCTCTCTCGCTCTCTCTCTCTCTCTCTCTCTCTCTCTCTATATATATATATATATATATATATTTAATGTATATAATACTTGTATTTTTTTGAATTTCTTCTTTATTATATAATTTTTTAAATTTTTTTTAAACCTGACGTCACATGATACATGCGGAAGTAAACATGAATGCTAACTCGCGCTAGCTTTTCGCGAAACAGTTCTTACGTTGTTTAGTCAGAGCAAGCTAAATTTTTATTCAACATACTTTTATCGCCCAGTGTTTTAA
>JAVKLF010000100.1:3083613-3099938 GCA_034783495.1 Millerichthys robustus
AGCACTTTCTCCTGTTGCAATTTCTCACAAAATAATTTGATGTAAAATAAAACATTTATTCCCAAATCAGTAACTATTATACTCCACAAATGACACATACACACAACAGAAATAACTGCCACTAATAATTTGCCTTTGTTTGCTCCTCCCCCTCTCAATTCACTGATTCAGTAAAATTGTAGTAGTATTCACAGGACTCAACTATAAAAGCCATATTAGGGAAGTATTCACAAGAATGCAAATTTGAACATGACTGTTTTTTGTTTGTTGTCGCATCTGCCATGAGCAAATTCTAAAGTAATTTCTAAATAAATATGCCATGCGCACAACTGAAAACAGACTAACAGTGAGATTTAAGAAAAAGATGTTTACCAGGGTATTCTATATCAGGAAAGAAAAATACTCAACATTCTTTGCTTTACGCTCAGCTGTACAGTCATGAACAATTAAAAATAACTATTTTGGCAGAGTTGAGACCTTTTTTTGACCGAGTCCCACACATATACTTTTGACAACTTCAGTGTTTTCTGGTTTTACATGTTCAGCTGACTCACACACCAGTAGACTAATATCACAGCCACACGTTTATTTGTACCTCACAATAACAAAGCCCTTTTTGTTATAAAAAAATGAACTCTGCAAGCAGCTAGCACAACAGTAACACAATTATACAAAGTGCCAGTAAAAATGAAAAAAAAATAAATAAAATAAAATGAGGAGAATTTTGCTATCACACTTTATGAAACCGACCAAGGATGTAGCTAAATTAACACCTCACTTCATGGCCATTACAACAACTTCTTTTTAGAACATGGACTGACTTTGACAGCAGCATAAACAATCAATCTCTAACCAAGTGTCGGGTAATCTCTGATTAGGACAAGCTAAAGCTACCCAGCAACTATGCTGCTGTGAGCGCTCTGTTATCTAACAAACCCCCACATCGATTGCAAGCACAAACACTAAACATTACCTGAGCTGATGATAACAGAAGACAGTTTACGATCCGGCAATGAGATGCTTCAAACGGTCAAAATGGAGCAAACTTCAATGCTTTTTATGCACAAGATTTTTTTCTAGTAATCAAATAGTGTCAAGGTGTTCATTTCCAACCAGTTAACGTTTAGTTACCCAGTTAGATGTACTGTAATATGAAACTTGTCAAGTCTGATTCACCGCTGTAGAATTTCTGAGAAACAGTTTCACAGAAAGACAAATTGCTCAACTCCCTTTTGGCACACAAATCGCTGACTGACAAACATAGAGTTCAAGTATCAGTCTGCGTATAAGCTGAAGATTTCATATATTTCACCTTGGACTAAACTAGGACCTAGTATGAAGTAAATATGTGAGAATCTGCTGCTAAAGGAAAAGAAAAAAGTAAGACAACAGTCAGGAATAAATACTGAGAATCAAGCAGGATGGTGGAGTATCATTAAAACACAGATTTTGCTAATTTTCTTTTAGACCACTAAGTTTATAGTTTCACTTTAACTCATCTATTTCGCTGCGTACTTTACCCAACAAATCTGAGCGTAAACACATCAAAATTCACAATGGCTGTAGGTTACACTCAGTTGTGAGAAAGGAACTTCATAAATAAAGTTTGATTTGTTGATTTGTGTTTCGTTGTGTACTTCCCCTTTCCCCAATTCTAACCCATATTATGCAACACACAGACTAGATTTCTGATTTCTTTCGACTTTCAAACATAGTCTTCTCAAAAAAGACAGCAACTTGTGATAAAAATAGTAAATAGTGAGTTGAAAGTTGTGGTAACCTACCAGACCAAGTGTGTGCAAATTTAAACTAACACTAATAAAAAAACCTTGAGGAAACATTTCATTATAGCAGTAATATTGGTGGTTTGAGTTACGACCCATACAAATAACACTCCAACGGTGTGACAATCATGAGACTATACTTATAAATTGTGTTGAACCACAGAAAGCTCATCCAGAACTCTCCGATAGACCCTGGACCTTAGTTAAGACCACCTTTCAGGCCTGCAGTCCTTGTCTCTGGCACTCAGCAAGAGCTGCACAAAAACTGACTCGACTTCCAGGGATTTCATTGTTAAACGAAGACAAGCAACAAGACAAACAAACCGTGCTTAACATATTCCACTGGCATTTTTTCGAACTGAGCACCTCCTTCCTGCGTTTCTCCGTGACTCACCGCGAACTCCTCACCAAGCAAACAGTAGAACTGTCTGTACCAAAACACGACCCAGAAGTAGAGCTTGTCCTTACATAAGACCCTAGGTCCTGACGGAATTAGATTTCCGCGCCGCCTGCCGACCTACCTGACACAAAGCGCTGTTTCTTTTTGCTTTTGGCTTCGAGCAATAAAAAGGTCGGAGCTCGTTCTTATCAAAGTAGTGAAGGAAACTGACGTGCAACGCTGGACATAAATTGACTATAAGTTTGCGACGAGACGATGGTCACTTAATAAAATTCGCTAACGGCTAACGGCTGAATTGTTTCGGAAACAGAAAAACACAGACTACTATTAATAGAAGTAGAGTAACCGCTGTGAGCCGATACCTACAAATATGCTAACGAAGCTAGCACATCTCTAATATTAGGCTACTAAAGGTTCACATTGGTGCTCAGAGTTGTAGAATTAAGTATGACTAACCTCTTAAATTTGTGTTAATAAAGGGAAACCCACGCAGACTAACTCAATTCCTCCATCAAGGTCTGTCGAGCAGCACTCCACATCAGAGGGGGGAAAGCTGTAACTCACGGTGACTAAGCATTGTGTCGGCGTCGTAGCGCCTTCAGAATAAGAGTATTCTACATTGCGCGAGACCCGTCCCGTTGACGTGTAATGGAAGGTAGGGAGGTCAGGAGTAACGATACTTTTATTTTGAAGGAATTCTGAGAGCGAAGAAAAAACAAAAGCAGTACCAAAACTAGGTAATCAAATGTCTCCAAAAACACAAAGACCTCAGCGGTATGGTATGACACTTTGTTTTAGATGAAACATATTATTGCAAAATGCACACTGAAAATAAAGAAAATTTCAGAACAAAAATAACCAAAATCCTATCAAACAATTATTCACAATATTGTCATAAAGTGGTTAGGTCTAAAACTAAGTCACTAAAATGCAGTTGTATAAAAGTGGTGATTGCGAAATGAAAGCATGTATTATGTTGTGAGTAAATGCCCTGTAATAACCTCGGAGTAAATGCCATTCACCTTGCTTGTCGAGACTTTTCCCTGGTGATAAACATATCTGTGAACAGTTCCAGCATTAAGCAGCGTAAGAGAAACCTGCTTGCCCCAGGCAGGTGCTGTTGACACACCAGTTTCCATCACGTTGCAAAATATCAATTCAGGTCTGAAGAGTTGGCCTGTGCAGTGTAGCATGTTCCTTCTAACAGTCACAAGGTGGCACCAAAAGCCCATTATAAGAGTGTAGGCCTAACGAGATGCCCAAAGCTGCACCTTTGTCAACAGTTTTATTATGTTGGAGCTCCTGAGCTGCAGTGGGAGGAAGGAACAGTAAGGTGAGCAACTGTACACATGTCCCTGGTGATCACCGAAGACCTATGACTGTCACTTTGTCATGAATGAAGGCAGGAAGAAGGCAGGAAGCCCTGACTGGCTGACCTCTGTCAGCAGGGACATCCCTGCTGCATACAGGTAACATCTGGAAGAACATCTGCACCACTACAAATCATTTCATATCAAAAGTGTTTTGGTGTAACTGAACTGCTTATCATAGACAAGCACGTCTTTGGGTTACTCTGGGTTAAATCAGAAGGAATGCTGCCACTGATTTATGTGCTGAAACGGATAACTATCTGTACTTACATATGACTTTGTAACCTTCTTTAGTTATTGCAAAGCAAATCTTCATGTCATCTGAGGTCTTTTTGTGCAGGACATGTTCTACATCAACAAACCTAAATGTTCAAAGCTCTAGTTTTTAAAAGCTAAAATAAATTTATCCAGCGCCTAAATCATTGTCTCTTTATGACTAATTAGCAGTTGTATTCATTTTTAGTTTTCCAACCTAATGTGTGATCAATGCTTTAATGGCAAAATTTCAGATTTGTTCAAATGAGGTTTGTGGAAAACATGAATACTTATTATCTTACCAAATAGTTTAATTCTAACTGGAGTGACAAGATAATGGCTCGTCAAAGTAGTGGACAAGCAATAGGTTTGTTGCCATCTTTAAAACACTCTTATAACCAAAGTTAAACAGTATCAATAAAAAAAACCCAGGATAATTCATATGAACACTAGTCTGTTAACTTTTGCATTGTCATCAACAGCATAACTTGTTATCCTGGCATACATTGAGCCCTCGCAAAGACCAAGATCACATCTGTCTAATTCTGAGATGTGCATGGCTTCCTGTTGCTCAGATAATTCATTTTAAAAACTTGTTGCTAGTTTGGACTTTACACGTTCTGGGTCCAAAATACAATTCTGGTCTTCTGTGGAACCATAGAGACATCTAAGCTTGTCTGGTTTAAATCTGCTCAGTGTCCCCAGAGTCAGAACCAAACATGCAGAATCTGCATCCAACTTTTGTGCAACAAATATCTGGAACGAACCTCCAGAAAGCCGTCCAACCGCGCCAACTGTGAGCTGCCTTTGATTAAAGCAAAGAATTCTATAATTCTGTATTTTAGAATCTTTTATTAAATGTTTTTTCTTTGAGCATCTGAAACATAAAAGTTCTTATCTTTCTATTTGCTTCTTGCTTTTATTTACTAATCCTCCCAGAAGTGACATATCGTCTTCACAGCTAACTCCTGAAATTGATGGCGATGTAAAAGTTGTTTTTTTAAGTTTGAGTACCTAGTTCAGTGTAATCTGTGACACGTCCTGCACGAATAACACAATATTTTTTCCAGTATAACCATGTGAAACAAAACTGATAACAGTAGAAAGGTTTACAAAACATTTAGCTGATCCTAACTTTAATGTACATGAAATAAAACTAAGGGGGAAAATTTGTTTAGCATTTAAAAAAAGCTGCTTTGTGTTGAGCCTGTCTAAGACAAGCAGACACTGATGTATGTAGGCCAATTTCATTACCAGATGTGAGACAAGGGGGCTGACTTCCTGTGGTCCCTCTGTTCAAAAACCTTCACCACACAAAAATACATGCACAGACTCATTTATAAGTGTTATACAGACTGAAAATAAACCACAAGCTCTTTCACTTCAAAAATACTTTATTTCTTTTAACAAAAGAAATCTAATGTTTGCATTTGCCTGTAATAAAATATATATAATTTACAAAACAGATATTATAAAATTAATTTGGAAAAACAGAAAGTTTACTACACAGATAGTACAAAAAAGTAACCCATTCATCCTTTTAGGTCCAGAGAGACTGAGCTAAAATAGTCTGTAGCTGTGAGGTTAATTTAATTAAACAAAATGTACCTCAGACCGAAATGTTCAGTAAGAATAGTAAAAGAAATAATGTATCAGACTGTAAATCTGTCTTCTTTCACTTGATTTACTAACAAGTGCGGGTTGTAGCTGAATAAAAAGCTTTACACAGTTGTTCACAAGTTTGAAAAAATGAAATCTTAATATTCTCATCTATCAAGCTACTGATTTTGTTTCAGTCAAAGTCAAATAATCAGCATGTCACAACAGAAATAAGCCCCATTTTTTTCACATGCGCTGATTAGTCACACCATAGGTTTGACATTTTGTTGCTTTTGTTTCTGTAACAGTTAAACTGCAAAATTAGCATTTCAAAAGGAATAGAAAAAAGTTGGAGACCAGCCCAACAACTTTACTCTCCCACATCGCCTTTGTCTCTTATCATTTCGAAACTGCGTAGGAAGATTCGTTTTGAACCAGTCCTCCCACAACAATACCCCAACATTCTTCACCGCACTGTCTTTAAAAAAAAAGAAAAGTTAATGCTCTCTTTTCTGTAATTGGTCTGTTTCCCCTTCTATTCCCTCCCTGCAGCGAAAGAGGAGACAATTTTCTCTGACCAGCTGTGGTCTGCCATGGGCTTTCGAACCAGCGAAACCCAAAAGTCTGCACAAGCATGCATCACAAACTGCAAGTGCTGCCAAAAATAATCTGCAATAAAAGACACAAGACCTTAGATCTTCACCTTTTGTCCTGCAACCTTTAAAGAAAATGTCTTCTTTTTTCATTGTCATGTTTTCAGAATGCATGTTTCTGAAAGGTGAGAGGTGAAAGGTGAGTCTTTTTGCCAACAACCTGACCTTAAACAAGCATGTTGCTCACATTTAAAAGGCACCTTTATGACATTTGGTTCTGTAATCATGCCACGGTAGTTTTTTGCTCTGATATATCACTTTACTCAGTCACCTTTTACATGTCCAACATGAAGCATTGGTCAAAACATGTTTCTTTGTGCCCTTGTTGAATGTCATGCAATGTTTTTTCTAGCTTTCAGATGTGAAAACATCAAGGCTACTTCCCGTCGCTAGAAGATGTGCTACATGTTCTCTGTAAAGTGGGGAACCCTTTCACAGTTTTTTTAACTCTACTTCTAAGAATCCAAGTCTTTATGGCTTGAAGAGTTTTGGGTAAAGAGCTTTAATCGTGGATGGAGTGGTGATGACATTCCCAGAAGAAATAGTTGTCTCCAGTCCATGTTCTAACTTCTGAGAAGGAACCTCAGTTTTACTGAAACTGCACTCCAGGAATGGCATCCCCATCTTTTTCACCTGACCATCTTTGGTCATCAGACAAGGTCGACAGAGCAGCCTGAGAATGGCTCGCCGCATGTCTTTACTGGTCAGAGTATAGATGATGGGGTTAAGGAGTGAGTTGAACATGGCCACTCCAAGGAAATAGTCAGGCTTTTTAAGCAGCTTGCACTGACCCGTTGGACAGAAAAAATCAATAAGGAGGAGGATGAAGAGGGGCAGCCAACAAGCGATGAAGACCCCTAGTACGATGGTCACCGTCTTGAGCAGGGCAACATACTTCTGTGACTTTCGCAGTGAGCTTTTCCTCATGCTGTTTTTAAAGCTCATCCGCTGGCGTTGTGTGTTGGTGCGGACAATGCGGAAAACCCGAACGTAGAGGACCACAATAGCCAAAAGCACCACAGAGAACACGGATACACTGAACAGTATGTAGGTTTTGGCGTAAAGTGGGAGCACCGTTGAACACTGGTCCAGTTTGTGTATACAGTTCCAGCCCAGAATTGGGAGGATCCCCAAAAGCCCTGACAAGGCCCAGCTTGCACAAATCAGCGCCAACATTCGTCCCTTCTTCGCTCCATGATATGGACGCATTGTCACCATAGTGATGTGGCGTTCAATTGCAATGGCCAGCAGACTAATGATGGAGGCAGCCAGAGTGATGAAGACCCCTCCCTCCCTGAGGAACCACAGCAACGGTGTCAATTTTAAAGTATTATGTCCTGACATAAGAATATTGGCCATGTACGTAATTCCAGCAAGCAGGTCTGACAGAGTCAAGTTCCCCAGCAGGTAATACATGGGCACGTGGAACTTCTTATTCCTCCAAATGGCGATGAGAACCACAGCATTCTCCAAGATGATAAGGAGACACACCACCACAAACACAATGCTCTCAGGTTTCAGCTTGTCACAGTAGCGGTCATCTTGCAACTTGCCGGTGTAGTTGTAATGCTTCTGAATGACAGTTTTCTTTAGGTACTCCCTGAAGATGTCCAGGTAGCTATCAGTCAAGGGAGTAGAAGGAGTGGAGGTTGTTAGTGAAGAAAAGAGAATCTTTTTAGAAACACAGTCCTCCATGTTGGCTGTTGCTGTTCTTCTACTCTGCCTGTATTGCAGCTATGAAGTCATTTTGTTGACACGTACTTGGTTGCAAGAGCAGAGCACAGTTATTTTTTTTTTTAAAAAACCTGAGCTACTTCAATAAATGAAAGGACTAGATGAAGTTGATACAGTGGAATCCAGCAGAAGCATTAAAGACGTTTTCATTTGTTGCCAGATGACGGTGCTCTTGAGCTCTGCCTGGTTATTGGGTCCAAACACTGAAGAAAGACATAAAAAAAGTTGAAAATGCTGAAAGGAGAGGGAAACACCTTAAATGCTCATTTCTAAATGTAATTTGCTAAAGTTACAAGAATTATTCAGAAAAACTTTAAAGGACTAACACACAGTACACTTACCTGATTGTTGAAACTAAAAAACTGGGTTTCTTAATCTTTGGAAATCAAATGAGTATTAATTTTTATTTGCATTCACAAGGTGGAAAAATAAATCTAATATGACAAAAGATTTTAATTGTTGCAGTTTCTTTAAAGTTTGTTACCATGGGCTT
Source organism: Millerichthys robustus (assembly GCA_034783495.1). NCBI lineage: Eukaryota > Metazoa > Chordata > Actinopteri > Cyprinodontiformes > Rivulidae > Millerichthys > Millerichthys robustus. The sequence goes on from JAVKLF010000100.1 coordinate 3,091,902, forward strand.
GCAACAGGACTCTCACAGTGCAGAATCATAAAACGTATAACTTTATATAAGTTGCTAACACTCATACAGCACCTTTGTAAGCAAACCACAGGGGCTGGGAATCAAACCCCCGACCCTCCAATTAGAAGACAACACAAGTTGCCACATCGAACCTTTAATGTTTTAGAGAGAAACAGCTCGTCTCAATTTTTTGACATTTACCACCTACAACCATAGCTACTAATAATGAGTTTAAAACAGTTTAACAGTCCCTGGTGATTAGGGTGGCATTCCTTTGAGTCACCATGGGATGTTTTGTCTCTTCTTGAGTCAGATGTTAATGTTTAATCTTGATAATTGAACATGTTCGGTCTGCTGAGGGGAATCTTGTAAATGAACTGGCTACATGGGTAACAATTCACTTTATAACACTGACTTAGTCAAAATAAGAGTTTTAAATTCCAAAATCAATGATTGAGTTATATAACAGAAAGATTTTAAAATATTGCCTTAAAAGAATATTTACATAAATTTTCACTTAACATTTAAAAGCTTTTTGACTAAAATTTAGAAATTGTTTTCAAACATTACAGCAATTTTACTTTACTGCAATTTTGTTCCAAAAAAACCCCTCTATAAGACATTGTAGATTCTCTCACATATTACTTAATGTTTATACATCACACTGTTACAGCTGTGTGAGAAATATCTAAAGCAAAGGTTGTTAACAACAACCCTTTTCACATATTGCATCAGACATGGCAATTAAAAAGAGCTTACCTTGATATTTGGTGTTGTGTTGTTCTTATCTTGCTCTTCATCTGTTTTTCACTCAGGAGAATCCAACCAGGAGCAGCCGGTTAGTCACTGTGCAACTGACAACGCAGAGGGAGTGATGTCTTTACTTGAAACATGCAGCTCAGGGGGTTGGTCTAAGCTCAAACCAGCTCTCGCCCTCACATTCCCTCAGACTTCCTCTCACGCACGCTCATGTGCACCACACACTGAACACACTTGCTTCTTAGGGTCCTATTATCAACAGAATCAGTGGCAATTTGTTGGTGTTTGGCCCAATTTAAATGTCACAATTTGGATGAAACCACTCAATAACATACAGATGGGTGATAATGGATGATAGTGATTTTAAGAATCATTGCTGTCATCGTGAGGTGTTCCTCTCTAAAAGCAGAAAAAAAAGCTAAAAGACTGTTTTCTCAAACTTTAAATGTGTCTGAACTGACAAAATCCTGTAAAGAAAAAGCTTCATAAAAGTCAGAGATGGCACTGAAAATAACATAAAACAGTTAAGCTTACGTTTTAATTTTCAAGTATTGCAAAGAAAGATGCTTCCCAAAAAAAACAGTTTTTTAAAAACTTGAAGTTTTTTTTCTTATGCTGGAAGAACCAGTTTAAGCAAAAAAGGCTGGAGAAACAACACTTATAAATATGTTGACGCTGCACTTTTGGAACTCCTGACAATTTGTTTCTTCCAAATTTTTATAAGCGGAGGAAATTTGATTGGACGTGATCATAACAAAACCCAAATTCCCAGAGCTATTTGATGAGAAAGCAGCGTGCATCGACATGCCTTAATGCTTCACCTGAGAAACTTCCTCTGCAGGTTTCACACTTGGTTTATGAGCAAAGAAAGCAGGGAAGAGGTGACCTTTTATTGGCTTGTTGCAGATTTTAAAGCGAGGAGTTTGAGAGACACACGTGCTGTCCTCGTCGTTCAACACAATGCTGCAGATGAATCAACAAATGGGAAACAACTGTGGCTCAAACAACTTTCTTCACCTGCAGTGTTTGAACAGTTGGGAATCCTGCTCCTAATCCGGATTCTGTTCTGACATATTACACCTCAGTGTTGCTGTGTTCAAACAGTGGTTTTGTTCTCCTAAATGTGTTTAATAACAATTAACCTGGTTTATCAGGGGGATCCTCGTCTTCTTTGTGACTAAATGACAGTTGGACACATTCGTTTCTTTGTTGTCACACATCCTCTCAATTCTGGCATACTATACATCACATGTTCCTCTTCCAAATTTGTGGTTGTAATATGACAGGGTCAAGTGTCTCTTTTCCAGCCCTCTGATAATCTCAGTTAAGTGTGACTGCTGACATACAGATACAACTGTGCCAGCAGTCACATAAACAGTCAACCAAAACTTAAAGGGATTCCTGCCATTCTGAAGTGGGGTTCTGTGGAAAGGTTATGAACAATCAGTGTAATCTTTCACTTGTTGATAGAGTTTTTAATGACCTTAGTTTGGAGAAAAGCATTTACTGTTTGGATTGAAAAGCTGGGCTATTCTGAGTGAGGATAAGACCAAAGTTGATGGCTGCTGTCTTCAAACAACTCCAACGTCAAACATTTTATAGCCATTCGTGCCAACCTAAGAGTTCTTTCTGAAGGCAACTGAGTCTCTCTTCTTGCTTTTTATTAACCTTGATTAACCTTGATTTAACCAGGCAAATCCCATTGAGATCACAGATCTGTTTTGCAGGGGAGGCCTGGGCCTGAAGGCAACCTAACATGCTTGTTTTTTGTCTGTGGGTGGAAACCGAAGAGTCAGATGAAACCCACACAAGCGTGAGGAGAACACAGAGACCCTGGGTTCAAACCTGAGATAAATCTTGCTGTGAGCCATCATGCTGCTTTAAGTTTTTGATGCTGTTTTGCTTTTTGTGGCATGTCAAGCCTTTAAAGACATTTACACAAGTTGAACTCATGTAAACCCCTTTCCTTCCTTCCTTATGATTCGTAGGGATTTTCTTAGCATTTAATTTTGGGAAGTTCGTACAAACCCAATTGTATAAAGCTTTAAACTACCATCAGTTTCTAGAAACTCAGCGACCAACATAGACTTTGATGGTTATCTGCAGATAGTAGTGACAGCAGCAGCTAGCTGTAAGACTTCAGATGCAGGCTGAAATCACTTCAGGCAGGATTTGCAAAAGTTGTTCAGTTTGGACATGCCATTTAAACTTTCATATACAGTCTGAACCAACCCACTTTCGAAAAAATGTTGCCATCTTAAAACTTCAACATGTTGTAGCAGTTCATTCACCTCTAAATCACCAGTTTCCCAGTACATTTTTAGTTTAGAAGAAATATGCAATGAAAGAGTTACAGCTAGCTGCTACTGCTGCCACTTGCAATTTAAGCACAAAATTCAATATAAATGACTATGTACTGAGAAACTGACTTTATTGTAAAAGGTTTAAAATTGACATTTGCAGAAACAGCGGCAAACAAATTTTGAGACTTGAACTTTTTTTTTAGAACAGCAGGAATTCACTTCAGTTTTGGCTGCGTTTAGATGAGCTCTTGTTTGACTAAAACGTTTTAATTTTCTTCCCAAAACTGAAGTCTTTTAAAGAGCTATCAGGAAAGATGGTAAATGTCCTAAACTTGTATAGCTCTTAATCAAGTCTAAGGACTCCAAAGCACCTCACAATACAGTCTTTCACCCAGTCATACACACACTGATGGTTGGTGTGCTACTTTGTAGCCACAGCTCTCCTGGGACAGGCTGACAGAGGTGAGACTGCCATCCTTTGGCACCACTGGACCCTCTAATCACCACCAGCAGGCAAGGCGGGTGAAGTGTTTTACCGAAGGTCACAACAACTGAGACAAATAGCAATTCACCGGTTACAACACCTCCCCAACCACTCTGCCACAGCTGTGCCATTATTGTTCATCGAACCTCACTTAAAAATGTTATAAATAGCCAATATTAATTTTTTAAAAATACAGTCAGCTTAGTAGCTGAAATATTTAAGTTTTAAGCAGAGAAAGAAAGGAGGTGAATTCTCTATTGCCAATAGTTTCAAGCAAGGCTTCTGCCATTTAACTTTTACAAACAGCCGAAACATTTTCCATCAGTCTGTGGGATTTTTGTGTGTTTGTGTAAACGTTACACGTTTCCTCCACTTGTCCTGTTGTTCAGAGCTGTATGTAGAAGGAGATTCCCATCAAAGTATTAAACTAATATCCTGTCAAGGTAAATGTAGGGGCCTCACTTCAAACACTTGAGCAGAAAAAAGCTAGGGTCTGAGAAGCAACCTGAATGAGTAGTTTAACAGATGATCAGGAAGGAAAAGCTGTTTTTTTTTTGTTTCTTTGATCATCTGAGCATAACTCAGTCTTCTCTGTGTCTCCTTTAGGATCATGGTTTTCTCTGTGTCTCTTTTCTACATTCTTTCCTCAGATTCCTGACTTTCATATGATCCTGTTTTTGTACATCAACACTTAAAAAATGAAACTCCCTGCTGGTGTGTAGGTATGTTTTTGGCCACACACATTCGTGGCTGTAAAATTAGCTGCTTATTGCTATGACAACTCCTCCTGGGTGTGGATGTAAGGCTGACCTTGTTGAACTACATGGGACACGCTATATGTTTGGCCAACCATTACACTCTCTACTAAGGAAATGAAGTAGTGGGTATTAAAAAAACACCAAAAACATTTAAGTTTTAAGACATTAACATTCTTCTTCCTGCACCAAACACATCTTTTGGAACTGGGGTCAACTTAAGTGAATCAATCCAGAACTCATTTTCTGATGTTTTAGGGAATATCTGGACATGAATGTTTTTTTTCCTTGAGAAAGCTTTCTCTACATCCAAGTCGAGACACATGGAGAAGACAGGATGTTGTTGTCTCATATAGTATCCAACCAGTATTTGTCAAAATTTTCTGCAGCTTTTTTAGTGTTGCTGTAAACCTCTCTGCGGCCTCCCTGACCAGTTTTTGTCTTGTTTGGGACGTCCGGTTCTCAGTAATGTCACTGTTGTTCCACATTTCCCCACTTCTTGATTAGTTTCCTAATTCTGTTCCATGGTATTTTTGATGCTGGGAGAAATTTTGTAACTTTATTTTGAATGATTCCTTTTAACAGTGACATTCTTTCGATGCTTTGTGAGCTCTATATGTGAACCACATGGGTTTTGTTGTAAAATGTAACTGATAAATTGTCAGGTAAATGTTGTAGGATGGCCTTATTGTCAACGTGTTCCTAAAAAAACTGAAGGCTGTAATTAAATTTAAATATGCTTCAAGCAAAGCATTTATCTAAGGGTGTGCACACATATGCAACCGGCTTCTTGTGTCTTTGTAGTTTTTATCTTTGCTTTCTCCTGAACAGATTTTTTTTTTCAGTTGAAGGTAGAAAAGGTTTTGAAATGATTCATCATGGTTCAATTTTTTGAAATAACAAAACCCTGACATTTTAACAGGAATGTGCAGACTTGTTATATCTACTCTCTGAACTGGCAGAGCTGGCTGGGTTCCAGCTGTAACATTTCAAAATGTATAACGATTCAAGACTTGTGTGGTTGAGACATGTCCGTCAAAAATCAGTGTCTTGCAGAAATCTTGCATTTATAAAGAGAACACATGGCACCACTGTTTTAGATTTTAGGATTAACTCTGGCTTTCACATAAACCAGATTCATGCTTCCTCCCACTACAGTAAAAATAAAATACCCCAGATGTTTCATTGCAGATTCAGCTTTTGCCTTTCAGACATTCATTAGGCTTTTGATCACCAAAGAGGCACAGATGTAAACACAGGACTTTGGAACACCATCTAAGTGGTCTCTGTTTGCCAGGTTCTCCATACTTCTGGCTGAAGTCTGTCTGAAGATATCTAACTCCTGACCCCCTGCAATTCATCACTAGCCTGCCCTCAGACCCACTCCACTGATAAGACCCTCAAATCTGGCCCTCCAGACCACATTTGCGACGATAAGAAAACATTCCTCTATGCTTTTAGTTTTTATCACTTTCTCTTGTTTGTGTTCCTCCTGACATCACACAAGACCGGTCAATACATGTGAATCTGGACTGTCCCAGACCGACAGACGGTGACCAAGGTGATAGAATCACTAAAATATCCTTGGGCATCTCTTCAAAACAGTGGTCTGGGTAAAAACACAGTGAGGGATACCAAAGACTCCTTGGGCCCTGTAACAAAAGGCATCCTTAGACTTAACCTTTGGATATACACTTTGTAATGTGCTACAACTCATGTTTGTGAACCAGCCAATAGGAATTCAACAATAAGTGACACACTGATCAGTATTACACTTACAGGAATAGTCTGGTTATTTTTTAAGTGATTTTCTGTAGTCAATATCTTATCGGCTGTGATATCAGTCATAGAGCACGAAGTACAGAAGCAAAAGTCTTCATCCAGGCTTGACTAATTGTTAGTCAGGGCTAATGGCGATCCAATTTTTTAAAATTGTTTTTCAGGCTTATAAAACAACTTGTGTCAGCATTGTTTATGTGATGTTTGAGTTAATGAGGACTTTACCAAAGACAAAGCATTTAAAAAAAGGTAATGAATTTCAGCCACAAGTCTTAGCCCATAAAAGCGATCAACATTCAACAGTTTACATACATTACACGTGGAGCCACAGCGATTTCTTTTTGCATCCATGTCATAAACTTGTCTCAGTGTGTAGGCGCCTTTTAAATTTTTCTCCTCTGAGCTTCTTCAAACACTAAGAGATGTTTCCCCTCATGTATCAAATCACTTGCTGGTGTCTTTGCATGACCTAAGGCAGACAAACACCCTCAACAGCATATTGTTTATTTGGGTTTTTCCAAACCTACAGCAGTTTGAAGGCCGAGCAGGGGTGATTTATAAAAATCAGCTTTTAAAAAAAATCCTCCAGGGGCATAGCAATCTCAGAAAGAAGGATGAGCTGAGTTCAGAGGAATAGCTGAATGGGAGTCAGCTGTGGAAAATGGCAACAAGTGGTCCTTGTCTGACAGTGACTTAATGGTTTCTCAGAGATGCTGTGAAGAGCACCAAGTAGGCTCAGGAAATGACAGACCATTTCTCCAATTACAGAGATAACAGCAGATAACGTGTAGGAAAAAGAGAAGCCGAAGTTGATCCATGTGTGCACACTAGCATCTGTTTTCAGCATGTTTCCCCCACCTTAGAGCAAATATTTGAACTCGGGTGAAGTTTTCATCTAGTGGTTTCTAAGTTCCATTGTAGAGGTGCTTATTTTTTCTCTGGGTCTGTTCGGCGTCTGGGCTTGCCGTCTGGATGTGTTTGGAACAGACTCTGGGTCTAATGAGATCCAGATTTGAGAACCTTCTTGGTTTAAAATGTGACACCGACACCCCTCTTGGCTCCACGGGGTTGTAACCAAATCACACAACCATCAAGATGATGTGTTCATTCCAGCAATGCCAGTATTTACTCTCAGCATTAATGGAAGTCCGCTTCCCTGAGGGCAGTGCAGTGTGTGCTTCAGCTTCTGTCAGTTAGAGTTTGCAAATGAGCTCACACTTTCACACGAGTATAATCACACATCTGGATGAGTGAAAGAGTGATATTTGACTTTGATGCAACCGTCACGTCCTTAATAAAACACTCAGTTCATTGAATGATCAGTAGACCAACAGATAAAAGTCAAATTTGAGGCCTCTATTTTATTTGAAATTGTATCATATGTGGAGGGTTGTTCAACCCATTAGATTCTTTAAAATAAATATTTTGTTAATTTAAAATTGTGCAAGCTTCAGTGAGTCAAAGGTTAGAGGGATGAAGTGGTAAGAACAGAACTATATTAAAAGCCTCGCATCTCTTTTCCTGCCAGCATCTTAGACCAAGATTATCATATGGTGAGGAATGGCAATGATAAAGCCATTTTGACCAAAATACTACCACTCCAAATTTAGCCTAATATCTGTTAAATTGTCTGAGTTACAGACATTTTTGGGTTTTCTAAAGTCATTTCATTGTTATCTTGTGTTGAATCAACTGTAAAAGTTATGTGGTTGTAGAGGTACATCTAACAAATATGCTCTGAGAGTTTTATTAAAATGGTTCATGAGATATTTTGCTAACTTTACAGACAAACACACACACACACAAGTAAGTTTATGTTTCTATCCTAATTAGGACCGTTCATTCATTTTCAGTCATTTTTATAGCCTAACACTGACCCCTTACCCTAAACCTAACAACCCCAATACACACCTGACCCCAAACTTAGACTACACTCAATTCTCATCTTAGTCCTAAA
>JAVKLF010000100.1:3100038-3111515 GCA_034783495.1 Millerichthys robustus
TTCTAATATCTTGAACTTATTTGCAAACAACACTCCTCTTGTACAGTGTGATGGGTTTGGGGTCCAGTCTGTGGTATTTATTGGTGCAGACCTAAAATGCAGCAGTATCTGCATGTGGTCTATAAAGAAGGTCATTAGCCTCTAAACACTTCTTTCACTTGAGTTAACAAGCAAGTGGTCATGGTTAAAAGGAATGATTAGGGTTTGCACACTATAATTTACACATCTGAGTTGACAAAAGGAATGCTTTGAGAAAATTGGCTGTAAAGTCTTTTTCTCAGGACTGAACACATTTTGATTTGTTACATCAGTCAAAATGCATGTAAAGCAGATTTTTGTAATCAGTTTTCAAGCATAAAAAAAAATTATGCTTAAGTTTTACAAAATTAAAAAAGTATACTTACATATTAGATACAATTTTTTGATCATTTCAGAGTATTTTAAAACCACAGCTTTCTATCCCTAAGACACTGAAACAATCTTTGAATATACAGTAGATCCGATGAATGTTTACAGAGATTTTCACCCAAATACTTTTTAAACAAACATAAATACACATTATTCTGCCCCCATGTGCCCTTCAGATACATGATGGTAATCGGACCAGGTGATATGAGCAAACATAAGCTGGAGAGATCAGTGCTGAGATGCTCACAGACATTTTTTGTTCCTTCAGATATTTCCATCCTTTTTATTTTCATTCATAATTCCAGTCTTTTGCACATGTAGTATACACACGTAAAAATGTCAAACAGGAAGAGCAGGAAAGGCATAAATGGTTCAGAATATACAGTAAAGCTTTGTGTCCTAGAATAATTTGTTGAAAGGTGGGGCCAAAAACTGATAAAGAAGAGGAAAAAAAAAGGGCAACAGGCAAGTTTGGACCTGAAACTTTTTTCTGTTTTTCCTTTCTTCATCGTATTTTGTTCTCCTTTTTTTTATTAAACTTGTTCAAATCTCGTTTTAAAATGGAAGAAACTTCAGATAAACAAGAACACAGTAAGGTTAGCATGACTCGAACTGAGGGGACTTCTCTTTTAACGTCTTCCAGTGTTTATTCTTTTATCAACATTCCACCAAAGAATTCACTGAACTCAACCCAACAATTTACCCCAAAAATCTTCTCAAAACCAAACCAAAGGTCCAGCGTCAGCATTAATAGTTCAAACAATGTTTTCATTTTTTGGTGCTTCAGTCAGTTTGATGAGAGTTAGGAGGGAATATGTAGCTGGGTTCTTGATGCCGAGTAAAACAGATAAATTATTTCAAAAGGACATTTAGAATTTTGGGGGGAATTTGTGAGAAGGAGGATAATTTTGTGATCTAAATTTTTTATGAAGAAAAAACTCCCAATGTTGCCTTTTTTTTGTTTTTGCTTTTTTAAAAATTTGCATTAAAGATGTGGTCAGAAATAAACTTTATTTCTCAAATTTGAGCTTTTTAAAAGAGCTATCTACACCACGTAAGATATTAATTGTTCATATCCTTTCCTGACAAAACAACTAATATAGCACTTGAAAGCTCAGGCAAACTAACTAAGGGTTTCATAGATAATAGATGATGGACACAATAAAAGATTTAATTCCAACAACTCCTCGTGCACAATTCTTAAAAACACAGACTCATTAGTGTGAAACTGGTGTGAAGCTTCATGCATGGTCACTTATTGTCTGTTTTCTTCTTAGTTAGCCAAAGTCAGTGCTCTGATGTCATTCAAGCTCTGCAAACAATTATGTGTGGTTTCGAAGAAATTTAAGTGCAGAAACCTCATATCTTCCTCTGTTTTGGTGCGTCCACATCTGTGTGTCAGTCACTCATTTCATTACCCTACTCACCATCTCCAGAAACCACAGTTTCAGGCTGCTTTCTCCATTGCAGGCAATTAGACGTCAGGTCCCCAACACAGCAACAGCTGGGTCCTGTTTCAGTCCGCCAGAGTCAAAGTCCGGCAAACGTTTTTGTAAAGTGGGGTACCATAACAGACTGTACACAGATTCAAACCAGCTGGCCTCTTCAGCTAGCTGGTGATAAGCAAAATACAAAAAAGCAAATGGAATTTTAATTGATTTGGTATGGTTTTCTTTGTAATCCCAATGTTTTCCCAATGGTTTGGTTTGCACATTTATAGTTCAAGTGTAGGCATGTGCCTTCATTCACAGTCCCAAAGGTGCTTGTAGAAAATTCTTTTAAAGCAATGTTTGACTTTGCTTTTTAGCAGGCAATCACTCTTTGTCCTTATAGTCCAACAGAAACAGACTCCTACCAGTTGAAACTGGGGTCAAAATAAAATGTCCAAATTCACAAAGTTTCCCGGGCTGTAAATTAATCGTCTTTACAAGCTTTAAATGAGTCCCTAAGATTCTTCACTTCTGATTAAACCATTTTTTATTTCATTTTAAAGCCACAAAAACTTAAAGAATCAAATTACTGTGTGGTTTTGATCGAGACGAATCCAAAACTTGGTGGTTTTTTAGCTGCAATCAAAGCTGTGGCATTACATCAACAGAAAGGAGAAGGGGAGGAAGGCGTTCAGATCAGGCAGTGTTGCAGGGTCTCACTTGTTTTAACTAAATATCCTGGCATTGAAGAGATTACCACTCAGTCCCACGGGCTCTTTGGCAGGTTTATACAAAGCTTCACTTCAATCCACAGAATTTCTAATGTCAGAGTTTCCACAGAGATCAAATATGCCTGAAAGAATTACAGGGAAATGTGGATACAAAGATAAAGATGATGATTTTAGATTTCTTTTGTTTTTTTTTGTTGTTGTTTTTGGTAATGCAGCTTCAGTGACAAGCCAGAACATGCAGCCTTCAGCTTGTTTATGAGGTATCATTGACATCTTTTGCAAGCAAGATTCATTAACTTCAAAGTCCTTTGGGGGAATTTCGAGAGGTTTTTGGTAGTGAAACAATTGATTTCCCATGTTTAGCGTCATGTATTCAGATAGTTGTGTCCCAGTACAAGTCAGCACTGCGGAACTGCAGAGATCAGTGGGTCACCTCCGCGTCTTATTTTGGTGTTTTGCTTGGGTGGTTTTCAGCATGAGGGTATTTTAGTTTTCCCAGTAACTGATGGGCTTTGTTGTTTACGGAAGCACAATTATACAAGCAACTTGGGCTCAAGCTGGACCCAAATTAATCCCAGTGGGCTCCAATAATTGTTGAGGTTCAGTGAAAGGGCGGCCGGTGTCTCTGCTGGCTGCTATAAACTTTTTTACTGTGGGTTAACACTGTAAACTTTGTGCCAAGTCGTTCCTGTTTAAATGTTGGGTTTAAAAGGAAATGATAGAGGCAGAGGTATTTTAACTTATGGTAAAGAAAAAAACTATTGTGGAAATGGATTTCAGCACTTTCTGTCTGGGGCCCCTGACACTCCCTCTGGGATTTGTTATGTCAGACCTTCACCTGACCCCAGCCAGAAGAAGGATTTCATGAGCAATTTGGAAGGATTGAGAAGTTGAATAGAAAAGGGAAAGTATAAGTAAACAAGAGATGAAGAGGAAATGGATGGAAAAAAAGAAGAAAGACTAGGTTAAGATGACTGTTTTAAAGATAAGCCCGCAGCACATTAGAAACAGGAAAAAGAGCCATGATTATGTCTTTACACTCATTAATAAGCCAGACACTGTTGAAAAAGGGAAACATTACCCACAATCCCTCATCTTGTAGTTTTAAATCATCCTCCTCATGCTCTGTCTTGAAGAGCTTAATGGTGAGATGTCTTTTTTCTTGACTCTTATGTTCGTGTGAACTAAAATTCCCTGCAGCCCTGAAGTAAATAAGGAAACCAACATTCTTCATAAACAGTGAAGCATTATATTAGCTGTATGCTTAATTACCTCCCAAACACTTCTGCAAAGCAAGCACAAACAAAATGTCTACGGTTCAGTGTTTGACATGAAAACCCAGCCGAGGATGAAAAAAGGCCAGCAGGGAATGAAGGGATTGAGTACTCTTGTATAGACTGGAATTGTTTGTTTACAGTGAACTCCTCTGTTTTTCCATCCTTTCTGCTTTGTTCTACAGAACATCCCTCTTTTCACTCAGCCTCGCAGATTTGCCCAGTCTGTTTGCAAATGTTTCGCTGGCAGCGTCACGCATCTGTCACACAAGTAATCATATCAGCATCAATGTTTGATTGAGTGTTTTCTGATCCTTCTTGCGAAAACGTGATTATGGGACTGCATTGGGCTACATTTGTTTTAAAAAACCAGTGGTTTTCAATAACTCATCATGCAAACAACACAGCTCACTTGTCATCAGATCTGAGTTGGCTTGTAACAGAAAATCTGACTGATTTCTCACAATTTTGAATGGTCAACTAGTGTCCAACAGTTGCATCACAGTGTGATTCTAACCGTAGCTGCTCTAGTTTAAAGCAAGCTTTTCCACAAACTGGGAGCTAACTGGGAGCTATGGAAAAGATTCTGTCACCTCAGATTCTTTCCAAAACTACTGATTTGTGAGCTTTAGCGCTCTGCAGTGTGATGATGTAAAAGTTCAGACAGGAAAGGAGGTCCCAAACAATTTTAAAAAGCAAAAAATAACTAAAAACAAAACAAGAAATGGGATGCCAGTGTAGGGAGGCCAATAGTGTGATATGATCAGATTTTTTTCATCTCTATCAGAAAACAAACATTTTGCAGGACAGGAAGTCCAAAACTTAGTCATTTAAATATGAAAGATGAAACCAAACAGCAAGTGGAGCGGTAATACAACATAAATACGAATAAATAATATGCAAATCATAAAACAGTCCACAGTTTATAAGAAACAAATCTTAAGAACTAAAACTTAAACCACAGATCACAACACTTTTTTTCAGTACAAACTTTCATCAGTTCATTTGAGAATAATGCTTGAAAAAACAGGAACTATTCAGCCCAGAGAGCAGAGTCAAATCTTGCAACTTTGCTTTACAGGAAACCAAAGACATACAGTATCAGTGTTCCTCAGCCAGGAGAAGGTAAGAAATTTGCAGGATGTAGTATGCAGGAGGAATTGTTTTGTTTTGTGCCTAAAGTCTAAATGTGGCCTCTTCTGCAGGTTAATAAAATTTGCACTCATGCAACAACATGTTTCTGCATTTTATCAGTGTTTTCAGGGAAACTTTGCTCGCAAACAATGTAATATATATATAAACAGATCAAGATACTTTTGTGGTTTCTAGAAATGTTTTACTGTGAAAATTTGGTTAGAATATCTCATCTTCTTTCTTACAATATGACAGCATTTACAGCTTCTTTTTCAAATATCTGAGTCTGAATCTTCAAAACCACATCTGAAAAACAATTTTTTTTAACATTCTGAGAATATGTATTAAACATTTAGCGGGTAACTTTTGAAGCGATTTATCAAGATGCCAAAGATAACTCTGATGGAACTGGACAGCTCATCTGCAATAATGAGAGTTTCTGTCAGCATATATTCGACACACTTCCCACTGCACAAAACTTTGTGGAATTGAAACGTCAAAACTCTCTTTTAAAATCCAGGCTGTAAGGCAGCAAAATGGCACTGCTAAAGAGGTAATTATCTTATTTTATCTACTGTAGCTTTTATTGCATTCAGTTCAGTGCAGAACTGTGCTGCTTGGTATAATCTCAGAATGACTGCAGGAGGAAAACAGATCAAACAAGCTTCTCTTGAGGGCTTTTAGTCAAATGATCTTCCCTCTTCCAGAGCAGCTGACAGTTTTCATGACTGCTTTCTGGATTTCCAACCATAATGTCCCTCTATTCTCTTTCAGCATGTGCCACATGCTTTTATCAGTTTCTGCTCCTCTAAGAGTACATGTCATGCATCAGGACATGAACAATGATTAACAAGTCAGATTACATCTCCAGGCAGTTTATTTGTCCTACAGGAACAGGTTGTTTGGTTCAGTTTTAGTTTAAGTACTTCTTCATTGCAGTTGAGATTTCACAAAGCTTTTTCAAAATATAAACTTAGGAGGGAATGACCTTACAAAGCCAGTGCAGGAAACTTGAGGAGGAGGTTTACTGCTAGCTTGGGCTTATTTGGTGGCACACAAGAAACTCCCTGCTCTGAGCCTGGGAGTATGGCAGAGAAAGGACTCTCTCTCTCTCTCTCTCTCTCTCTCTCTCTCTCTCTGTGGATTTGGCAAAATGTCCACACAAGTATAGTACAGTGTCATAAAATGTCCACACATGGGTAGAAAAACATGCCCACACACACTGAATATTCAGAATCAGTATTCATACAAGATTCTCAGGAAACAAACCCTCTAAAACAGTTATTTTGTACTTCATACAGTTCCAATGATGATTCCTAGGAGCTTCAACTCATTCCCCTGCTGATGTTTCACCCTTCGTCTGACCTGCCATGTAAATATTCTCTTCTCCTCTGTGTCCCTCTTGTTTGGCTCCGAAATGCCACATTAACGTCAATTTACCCACTGAAACTAGAATGCGTGAAAAGTTAGCACGTTGCTGCTTTCCAGCCAAATGTTTAATTGAGCTAAAAGCAGCTGTTCAAGCACATTCACATGTTCCATTCAGAGCTGCACTCACGAGCCAGTGGAGAAGTGACTGGGTCCAGATGTTTTCTACTGGGAAAAAAGCCTCATAACATGCAACAGGAGAAAAACAGCAATAGTGTGTTTCTGTTACAAGAGATGGACGATAAATGTCCCTGGTGATTTTGAAAATACCCCGAAATGAACATTTTTTTTTCATATTTAAGCACGTTGGAACAGAGCAATCAGGATATGTCTTTGCCAAATCCTCATAAGGTATTAAGAGCTTTCTAAGTAAACAACACCACAGCAGTACGTAATGTTTTAGATATGAGAATTAAATGTAAATGGTAAAAAAGCTGGATTTTATTGCTTGATAAAAAAATTTGTCATGTCCCTGTTTTACAAACATGTCCTGAGATGAAGTTTGTTTGTGCAAGTTAAAAAGACGCATCTTTGTTAATCACAGGCATCTGATTCGTAGCATGTGAAAGTTAGCTGCAGCTTCTTGGTGAACATGGTCCAAACCAGGCAGCTGTGCTCCCCAGGGAATCTTGGTACTGTAGCTCCTGTCTTTAGGCAGTTCATGTAGGATCAAGTTTTTCAGACTTTGCTCTCATGACTCAGTCTTTCTTCTCTCCAGCTGCTCCAGCGAGGATGATGATGTTAATTCATGTGATCAGTTTCTCATGCTTGCATTAGCTTTTGGATTTATTATTTTTTTTATTACTATGACCTCCACAGAATTGTTACTTGAACAGGAGATTCAACGCTCTACTGAACATTTTCTAATTTCATCTGACTCATGTCAAACAGGGTTGTTCTAAAACAGGTCGTATTAAATGTTTTACATCTTTGCGATAAACATAAAGTTGATGCGTTACAGGTTTTCAGCCTAGTTTGTGGGTATAAAAATTTTGCCCAACACGCTGCCACTTATTCAAAATTTACCTAACTCATGTGACTTACACCAGCAAAATAAAGTGTGTGGCTGTTTGAAGTTATCTCTTTAGACGATTAGAACAATAAATAGCGCTTCCAGTTAGTTTCTGTGCAGATTTTTGCTTTTGTTAATTAACGTGCAGACGTCCATCCATCCCTTATTATTTACTTGCTTCTTCCTTTCAGGGTCACGAGGTCACTGATGCCCATGCCATGACAGGTTGCGAGGCCATCAGAGGACCACAAAGAGACAAATGAAACAAGCAATCACTCACTCTCTCACTCACACCTAGGGAGCATTAGGAGTTACCAATTGGCCTAATATTCATTCAATCCAATCCGTCAACCGTCTCGCTGAGAGGCAGCAGCTCTACCGACTGCACCACCAAGCTGCATCACACAAACAAAAGCCACAAGCCAAATTTCGAACTAACCCTGGGACTTATCAGTTCCTTTGTATCTGTGTGGATGTCTCTCCTGTGTCACTGGATTTCTCAAGTTGTCTTCTCATCTGTGTTCAGTTAAACACTTTTTTTTTTGGTGTTCTCTTGTGGTGTTGGTTTGTGTGGTTCTGATCTTTGCAGCTAACTGCTCCCTGAACTGTCAACTCAACAGCAAATCTTAAATTCTGAGCAGATCTTGAATCTAGAAAAAGAGTCTCTCGCCCCACATCATAGCTTAAGCAGTAGGTAATTGGCATCTGGGGGATTTTTTTAAATGACGCATTCAACGAGGTGGCTTGTGTGCTTAATGACGCTGATGTGGTTCACATCTGCCTGATCAGAGTAAATCTAGTTTGATGAAGAAATGAATGCAGCGGGTTTCATGTAAACAAGTGGTGGAACACTAAGTCAGCAGGGCTTGTTATGATCTTAATTTCCATCCCGGCGTTTCTCAAAGTGCCATAGGACTGTAAAGACAAGCGCAGCACAGATGTGTCTTAGACTGTGTATAAAACAGAAAAAGTCCAGACAAAAAAATGTTTAAAGTTTTCAGCTATTGGCTCATTTGCAGCTCTAGCACCTTCAGACTCTTTTCTTCTTGCTTATACAAGTGCATTTTAAAGACAAAGTGTCTTTTAATAAAATCCTGCTGGCTTTGACCCGTGTCCTGGAATTGTTACTTGTTATTATTCTTGCTTCTTCTGCTTGTAAATAATGAAAATATTATATTTAAATAAGCCTGTAATGCAAAATTTAAAGTACAGATTAATGAAACTGTGTTCGCAAGAAGTGACGAAAAATTTCTAAAGATTTCTAAAGATCAGCTCATCACAGGGAAAGCTCATATTTAAGGGATCTTTAAGTCAGTCTATGCTTTTATACAGATGCAAGTTTTAAAGAAAGCAAGTCTCCTTTACAAAGTAAACAAAGTGTTGTTTAGTCCTTTTTCTAGACAACTGGAGTCATTTTACACACCACAGAAACCCCAAACTTTTTGCTTATTAAAGACTGTCTGTATCCACGGTCTGTCTCATAACCCCCCCCCCCCCCCCCCCCCCCCATCCCTTCCTCCCTTTCTCTTGCGATCTCATTCTTTGTGGGTTTTGGGTTGGCGAGTGCAAGGCGTCACAGAAACAGAGGCCAACTCTTTCTCTTTGCCATCTCTTTCATCCTCCTGTTTTCCTCTTCCTATCCTTTTCTCAGGATGAGGCAGTTGCATGTTTTGGAAAAGGAGTTTTAGCCAAAGTTCATGTCAGGGAGCAACGGGGGTGGTTTAGTTCCAGAGAAAACACAGGAAACTAAGATGTATGAAATGCAATGGGCCTGCGCCATGGTATGAGAGTTAGCCAGGCAGAGTGGGGTTTTGTAGGTGTGGACCAGCAGGATTTCTCCCCACAGAGTGATTGACCTCACACATACAGAACCCACTGAACTCCACACATGCAGAACTTAAACCTAATGTTTGCCAGAAGAATTATACAAAAGTACTGACAATTTCAGAAGAAATTTTGAAGGGAGCAAA
Source organism: Millerichthys robustus (assembly GCA_034783495.1). Classification (NCBI taxonomy): domain Eukaryota; kingdom Metazoa; phylum Chordata; class Actinopteri; order Cyprinodontiformes; family Rivulidae; genus Millerichthys; species Millerichthys robustus. The sequence goes on from JAVKLF010000100.1 coordinate 3,109,426, forward strand.
TGCAGTTAGTGGCCAAATTTCCAACATAAATATAGTTTTTTATTTAAACCTAATAGTAATTTGGAACTGATTGGATGACAATTTGATGAGATGACAAAATGCTGATATTTTTATGAATAAAATGCATAAAGTGTAAAGGAAACCAAGGTAAAAAGATATATTAAAGCTGGTGCTGGAGGCTCTTTAGGGTCACCATTTTAATTCCATATTTGTGTCCCTTTCTCCCTGATAGGATTCTTAATAAAACAGGCAGACAGAAAATAAGACAGGAACATCTTAAACAAATAGCCACTGTGAAAAAACTACAGGTTGTATTTTTTATTCCTGTACTTTCAGTGGCAGAAGTGTCTGGTTGTCACACACGTCCATTTTTATATGTCTACGGTGATTTATAGGGCTTCTGAGCTCAGATACAATGGAAGTAGTTGATGTGTATTTGAGTTTAGATGTGCACACATTGCACTTTACTGGGATTTCAAAGGAAACCAGTTTGTGGGAATAAAAAATGATTTGAACAAAAAGAATTGACAAGTTTAGACAGCATGACATCATCACACACTAAGTTCTACAACGGTGCCAAAATAAAAAAAAAGTTGACTGTGTAAACATTTCCAAACGCCACATGAAACATGTACGCTTCAGTTTTCTGTGACTTGATCATTTCATCATAAACATTATTGTCCAAATTGGAATTTCTAGCAGCTATTATCTGCACTGCATGATGTACTGCTACCAAAAATCACAGCACACTATTCTTAATCAAGCTGCATGTTTTTTGTTTTCTTTTTAGTAGATATTTTTTGGGTTTTAAAAAAGCTGTGGTGGAAGTTTCAAATCAAATATTGTGACAGAAACAGAAGAATGAAAATAAAAATAAATAAAGTATTTAAAATGTTTGCTTAATATACAACATTCTCAGTTTCTCTTTATTCTCCAAATAGATTTCATGAAAGTAACTCATAACAAGTTGTTTTAAAGATTCATACCTTCTTTTTTAAGTGATTTTGACTTTAGGATAAGACAGACAGACACAACAGATAAGACAAGACCTCTGCAGATTAGAAACAAATATAATGTTCGAAGTGAAAGGAACAAGCAGGACTTTTATGATATGTGTGTGTGGGAATAAGAAGAATCCCTCAAAAGGTCCATAAAAGATGTTCAAACATGCATTTGCTGTTAAAAGTCACAGATGGAGTTCTTTGAGTTATGAGTTTGTAGATGATATCTGTTTTATGGTTACCCAAAATACATAAGTGGAGGAGAAATGGGTAAAGTGCCAGTCTTTATTTATGAAGCGAGACAAAAAAAAAAAAGAACTAGTGTTCAGAGTCCTGGTCCTTACATGGGACTTTCCAGCTCTGACCCGGTCACAGAATAACAGAAAGCAGAACGTGAAAATGGGAGTTGAGATGAGAACAGGAGGAACTTTAAGCTCTGGGGGAGTCATGGTGTCGAGGGGAGTACAGAGTGTGTAACAGGCATACATCGTCCCAGTCTGGTTTCATGTTAATCATCAGTAAGAGTTTAAATAACAACTGCTGCCTCACACATGAATGTTCGGGATAAACATGATGAAAGATCAGACTTTATATGTCAGCTTCTGAGACTTTTCAATTTGAATTTTCAATTTTCAATTAAGAAAGTACCAGTGTTTATAGAAAAAGTTTTTTTTTCAATGCTATTTAAAGAGTCATCTGCCTGTGTCTCATGATGCCAAACTCTATGCTTTGATGGACAACTCACCACCTTCGTGAGCCACTGACCTTTGACTTTTGCACAGGAAAGGTCTGCAGGGGAGAGTCTGAGCCGACAAAGTGTCGACAATCAAGAAGCAGAATTATGTTGCTGAACAAAAGGTACCTCTGTCCAACACTCGGTGTCAAGCAGACCTGCAGAAAGAACTTTTTACACAACTCAGAAATACAGCTGAAGCTTAACTAAATACGCAGAAGAAAAAAAAAGATTTTGCTGATGTCACCAAGAATTCTTATAAGACTTGCAAAATTATTGCATTTTGTTTTTTACTTGTGTTTTACTCAATGTGCATTTTTAGCACTTGGGGATGTATAAAGCAACATTTCTACAAA
>JAVKLF010000100.1:3134469-3156660 GCA_034783495.1 Millerichthys robustus
AAAAAAAAAATCATTGTTACAGAACATTTTTGTTACAATCTGTTTTATTGGCTTTGTAGTTATTTTGTTTAATCAAAATAAAGTTTTCTGTCAGGATTTATGTCTTTTGTGTTATCGTTGTACTTACTTGTTTTTTTCATATTTCCAGTTTCATTTGTGCCCAGCCTGACACTCACCTGTTTCCAGTCTATAATCAGTTTGGTCCTATATATATAGTATCTTTCCTCGTCCCTATGTTGATAATCTAAAAGTGATATATATGGCAAAACAGCATCCTAGTTAATTTACAGGCCTAATGAGAGGCAGAAAGTGTTAGTGAGAGTGTGGATGTATAGAATTTGTGCGTTGAATGCAAATGATAAAAAGGAAGAAACACACAGAGAGACTGGATGTCGTTTCAGTCACAATACTCTCTGCTGTTGATTTCATTCCCATCTCTCCCTTTCATAAGCCACCTCTGTGTCCACAACAGCACATCTGGTGGACAGATGTTTATCTCCATCTCCCATTTTCACTCCTTCTTATTCCTCTGGGCTGGCCTGGTGTTAATCCCTTCCTCCTCCACCTGGCCTGGACCACCCACATGCAGAGCAGAGAAGCACGGCCCACCAGCAGAGAGTATATGTGTTTCAGGGTGTGTGTTACACAACTTCATGCAGACAAAAGGAGACTTGTACTGTATTCACACAGAAGCAAACAGAAAATATGAAAATTAAAGTTTTGGTTGCACGTGACTAGTAAAACTCAGATAATCTAAAAATCAACTATATGTACTTAGTTTATCAGCCTGATTTTAATTACAAAAGACAAAAAAAAATTCAAGTTGAATAAAATAAAGCTCTGAAAAGTACATTTTTAAACACGTGGTCTAGAAGCTAATTTATTTTTCACCACTAGATGGCGACAAAGATAACGAACTCTTTCTCAGTTTCTCCATCTTCTTATCTCCTGTCTGTGTTTGAGAATGGTTGATTCTGCTGGCTTCCAGAATTCATAGTTTTTTAAACATAAATATCATGCAATGGTTAACCCACAGAGTATGTGCTGGGGACTATTTGCAGCTACAACACCACCAGATTTTAACTCTATATCCGTCAAATTGGCTAAACTACAACCATTTTTGGTCAATGAAGCAAATTACAGTTTGATCTCAAACAATAATTCACTATGAACTGATAAAAAACACTAACGGAACACAAACAAAATATTTTGAATAAGCTGAGCGAAGTGAGGGGACAGTGGAAAAGTGATGCTGTTTTTCCTATTTTTGCAGGAATTGGGGTTGAAAACAGGCCCGAGTCCCTCCCCGTTGCTGTGAACTCACCAGTGAAACTTAGACGGCCACAACGCTGATGACAAGAAATATGAGTGAGGAAGACACAATACGCTATTTCACACATTATGATCCAAAACACACACAGTGTTCTTAGTTGATCACAGGCCTAATCATCTACATGTGCTCAACTGAGAAACAAAAATGTGTTACTCATGCACTGAGTAACACACACACACACAGGAGCCATTGTCACAGCTCATTTCATCTGAAAATATTTGTAATTGTGTTGCCAAAACTGGAAGTGGATGTGAGATTGTTTTAAAAGCTGCAGTGTTCTGGTTAGGTTCTGCACGTAATGATGTTTCAGGGTCAAAGGGCGAGCACTGAGTCAGTCTGGTCTGCACGCCACTCGTCTCTCTACTGAATCTTGCTGAAGCAACACCTGTTTATTGTCTGTGCTACTGTAACATTTCTATTGTAAGAGATACACAGCACTATTATTGACTACATGATATTATACAGATATTGTTTGGTTTTCTATACATTTACTTTACCTCAACAATGGTTTGTTACACAAGGTCCATTTACAAAAAAGAGATTATTTAGTTGGTCTTAGCATGCAAATGAAAAAGAGGCATTTTGTTGAAAACTAATGATGAAAAAAATAAATGCACATCTTTACCTACTTGTTCCTGTTCAGAGCATCAAGTTGCAACCAAAGGACCAGAAGGTGTCCCCTTTTAAGCCTGAATGGAACATTTAACTCACAAAAATAAACAACTTCACATCAGATCATTTTGTTTTAAGCTTTTGATTCTTGTTGATTCACATAGATCTTGCAAAAGAGAAACAAACATTTTGTCTTTAGTTTTGAAAAGACAAAGGCTTTCTCCATCTTTACTGTTGATGGTTCAGAGTTGTGGGGTCATTGGGTGCCAGTCCACCAAAAGGCCACAAAAAAACATTCCTGCTCACATACAGAGCCAATCCAGAGTCGACAGTTAACCTAACATGCATGTTTTTGTGTGCTGTAAGGAAGCTGGGGTGTAAATTTGTGATATTTTCACAATCAACATCTGAAAACAATGTCTTCAGAGCCACACGCCACAGCTTTAAATGGAGAAAGCTCCTCGGTTGGGAAAGTGAATTGTCTTCACTCTGCAACTACAGAAAAGAAGACTTGTTTTGATTTCTAAAAACAATGTTGCTCATTTAATCCACACAAAAAAACCTTTAACCAAGTTAATCAAAACCGATTCATATCAGGATAAATGGTTATATTGATGTGTTTTTGCATTCAATTATACTTTTGCCCCCATAAAAATGACCACAATCCAGAGCAGTTTCACTTTCAGTAGCTTATTAAAACAAGTTGGATCCTGGTGTAGACTGTATGTGTGCAATCAAGGAAACTATTGATTGGGCCCATTATGCTCTGATTAGCTCCCCTCCCAGCAGGTTGAGTCTATTGTGAGAATAAAGGAACCCTTTCTTTCACCTCACATCTGCACAACCTGTGCTTTACTTTTTGTTCACTGCTGCCTTTTCTTGCACATCCTTCCTGTTTCCCTCAGCCAAATCCTTCCCATCACTCAGCAGAGCTCTTTCTAAACTTTTAAAAGTTTACATTTATTCTAATTAGAAGCCTTCAGCTTCTGGACTTTCACACCTGTGATCACCGGAGACGTTTCCTGTTTGGAAAAGCGCTCTGTGAGCACCTAAAGCCTCCAGTTTGTTCGCTCCTGGACTCTCCACAATCTCCCCCCCCCACCCCCCACATCACCCCCTCTGCCCTGCCAAACCAGGAAGTGTGCACAGGAAACAGCTGCCCCTCACATCCGCCTGCTCGCCCCAGGCCAGGTGCATCCTAAGAACAGAGCAATGTGTGACCGTCGACATGCGTCTGACACTGTTCGAGGTGCCGTTACAGTAATCAGAGTTACCATGAACTTTATGCAGACACAAGATAAAAATAAGTCCTTCTATAATTATTTTACTGAACTTTTTTGGGGTGGAGGTTTTACATCAGGGAGAAGAATTCAGCCATTTGGGTTTCATGTGTTTGAGATGAATCAGATTCATTTGTGAATGACCACTTTCGAAATATAAGGGGAACATTACTGCTTTCTCAGTCTGTCATTCCATTTACTTTTCTAGTTGCTTTTCTATGCAGGCTAAAAAAACACACTTCAGTCAAAGGCTGATAAGCTGCTTCGAAGATTCTGACTTCCTATTTGTAACAATATTTACTGAAGTGATTTTTTTTTTAAATGGCAATTCGTTGTTGACATTTGAGAGTCATGTCACATGACAGCATAAAGGCCTTGCTTCTTCTTTGTCCCCAGCAGAAACCAAAACTTTCCTTGTTGTCCATCCTGTAGCTGGATGGCCAGCCTCCACAACAATCAGGAACACTGAATAGAGAGGACATCTGCCACAGCAGAGGAGGAGGAGGGTTAGCGTCTGTCCCGGCCTGTGCTTGCACCACTGTTTATCACTTTCTCCATGAAATTCACTGTGAATATTGCCTCAAACAATTAGGTTCCAGTGATCCCTATCACCAGGCACACAATAGTGTTTACACGACATGGAGGAAATGTGGCCATGGAGCCCACTTTAGGGGCTGTGTGTTTCTTCTTGTGTGTGTGTGTGCATGTCCTCACTTTATAATCATTTAGTCTTTAAGACTCCAAGCTTTAAATGCCATATGGAAGGTTGAATGCTGCTTGTAAACCCTTGAACACTGAGTTTTATTTATGACCAGTGATCCAGTTGAAAGTGTATTACTGCATTTTTTTTCTTGTGAATGTTAAAGAAAAACCTCAAGAAAGTCTGACTACTTGGAAGCAAAAAGATGAATAAAAATAATTACAAAAAACCTAGTTTTAATGTCAGTCGGGTGGTCGCATCTACCAAAGAAAAGAGAAAAGCCAAGCAGTTTGGTGTTGCACCACACGAGGTGAAAGGATGGTCACATGACTGAGCCTACCAAGCTTGTTAAATGATTTGTTTAAATGATTTTAAAGATTGGTTACAAAGCAGCTAAATTTAGCTGCATAATGGGAAAATACAATAGAAGCCCAGTCATACAGTACATTGTTGTTGTAATAGTTGCTACTGAAGCAGGAAAACCGAACAACAGCAGCTCCAGCTTGTTTTGTACTTCCTGCTATCTTCAGTAAACTTTGTTTAAACACGGCTTTGGCTCAACTTTCTATGGACCCTGAAAATGTACCTTAGTAAGGTTTCTGGGTCAAAATGTTAATCTTGTAAAGTTTAATTAAATAGAACAGATATTAGATGGGGCAGACCCAGAATTCATTGGAGGGATTTTCTAGTCTGGGAACGCGTCAGGGTTCCCCAGGAGGAGCTGGAGTGTGTCGCTGGGCAGAGGGATGTCTGATTTCTCTCCTGGACTCTCTGTCTCCACAACCCAAGCACAGATAAGTGTTCGAAAACAAAGCTATTAGATGGAGTGTGCTGAACTATCGTCAATTCGTGATTATTTATTTTCTTTGACGATGATCAGCACCTCATTCGAAGCCACAGAGTTCTACATTTTCTCCAAATGAGACTGAAATATTTAGCCTTTTAAAATAAAAACGAGACAGAAAGATTATTATTGAAGTTATCAGGGCTACAAATGTAATGGTGATAGCATGGACATTGATGCAACTTTTTGATTATCAAAAACAAATATTACAACTGATTGGTGCTGTCATGTTTGGGGATGTTGATCATTTTCTCTTGAATCATCTAACGATCAGCTCTGAAGAATAACAACATAAATCTAAAGTTTAAATAAAGCTGTTCTAGACCACAGTATTCTTCATTCAAAGACAGACAGACAGACAGACAGACAGACAGGCAGGCAGGCAGGCAGGCACGCACGCACGCACGCACGCACGCACACACACACACACACACACACACACACACACTTCACTCATGGCTCCCCCACCAATACTCCTATTTTAGCCAGGAGGAGGGTGGAACAGCTCCACTCTGAGATTAAAACAATCCTCTCTTGATTTCTTCCTCACTCAAGGGAAAAGCGGAAGCTGTCTGTTATCGTTTGTTTCTATTATTATTCCATATTTACAGTTTGAGTGCTCAGGCTGGCTCTTAATGAGAGAGTCAACAATTTATCTCGTGGCTGTTCCAGAGAAAGCTGTGACTGTGAGAGAAAAACGCCTCAGGAGGGTAAAACCAACACGTACCCTGATTAGTGGAAAACCGGTTGGCAGGGTTTCATAAGTTTGACCTGATTTAAACAAAACTACAGCCGCAATTTCCAATCGTTTGTAGTCAAAGTTTGTTGGGCTAATTTAGCCATTTCTAGCTCGGTCATGAAAGTGAAACAAATCCAGAAAATAACTCTGACAGAAATGGTCAGAGAAACAGAATGACTAACAGTAATAAAGAGTTTTTGATGCTCATACATGGCAGCCTTTATCAAAAATTTAAAACAAGACAGGGTTATCTTAATGTTTCTGACTGTTTATGCTAAAATATGTATTTTTCAGTGACAAAAGGTAGGGTTAACTTATAACTAAACTTTACTTATAATGTAAATGTCAAAAGAAAGAAACCCACAAAGCCAAGACTTTGTGATCGTGTCAGATCAAATGATCTTTATCAGAACAGACTCTAAAGAACAGGAAAAGCTAAATCCCAAAGGAATTCTTTCTGTCCCTCGTGTCGCTTTTTATATGTCGAAGGCAAATTCATGCTCCATCTGCCAGCCCAACCGAGCCACTACAACGTTTTTCTCGCACATCGAGTGTAATCAAGCAGAACCACAGGTGTCAGACGCAAAAAAGTGTGTCTCCTAACACATGACTGGGTCTGCACTCTTGGTTAAACAGACGCAGCCATTCCTGTTTATAATGATGATGATGATAATGGCAAAGATGACAAAAATACACAAACAATGGCTATGATGATGATGAGAGAGTTGACAGATTTATAGTTCACCAAACTGTTTTCTTTCTCAGGACCTTAAAGGTCAGGTAACTGTAAAGGTTCTATAGTTTCAGGGCCTAGTTTGTTTAAGAAGGAAATTTTTGGAGGAGGGGAAGAAACTCTGACCCTGAAGGTGACAGAAACACACATTTAACACAACCGATTGAGAAGAAACAAGCTGGAAAAGGTTGCTACAGAAGAGAAGAGTTGATGGGCTGTAGGAAGGAAGTTCAGAGCTCTCAGAGAGGAACGCAAACCACGACGTGGACTCGTGTATCAGTCTTTAGTGACACAGCTGTGAGTTCTGATGAGCAAAAACAGGGACCAAAAATCTCCTGTGGGTCAGATTATAGTGTCTATAAACACAGTAGTGGGTATTAGGGCTTTTATAATCAAACGTGTTCCCTGACACACTGTAAAGCATTTTTCTCCTTTACAATACTTTAAATTCAGTTTCTGAAGATACTTCTCCAATATGACCTATTAATTATGCTGTTTGACACAGTTAACTGTTCAAAACCTTAAATAATTAATTCACTCACATTAGGTGATGGAAACCAACAATGTTTTGTACTGTTTCTAGGATTTCTTAAAACAATGAATACATTTTGCCACCTTGCCAAAGTTTTGATCAAAGAAGCATTAATGTGCTGGAATATCTTAATCTCCATCCACCTCCAGCTACCGCCACACCAAATTTGGTAATAACTAAACCAAACCCTGTAAAACAGACAGGATTAAAGCAATGTGTGTTGGCTAAGGTAATTACCGTAGTTGTGGCGGCCATCTTGAATTGGGTTGACTCTAATAGCTCATCAAGTTTAGATCTACAACTAGGAATTACTTTCTGGGAGTTTCATCAAAACACGTCCAGTGGTTTATGTGTTTAGAAGAATATTTTCGTAACGGACGCGCACACACAATGCTGAGTCAGCATCATCGCTTTATTGTTTCCTGTTTCTTTTCTTTTTTATAGTCTAAGCATAACTGTTACAAAAACATTTTGCTGGGGGTAGGAGGTGCCCTAACTGAACAAAGCAGATCTTTTAAAATTAAGCTATTACATCAGCTGACGATACCATGTGTGGTTCTGTGTACAGATTCATAAAACCCTTTGTGCTTGTTTGAACGTTACTCTCTCCGTTTATCACATTCTGATGTAAGAGCAAGGGCACACACTTCTCTGGAAATATTCCAATATTCCCTCCAAAGTCTGGGACTGACCATTTTTGTGTGTTTGCATGCATGCAGCCATGAAAATGCATGTGTGTGTGTTAGTAAAGGAGGCAGGGGAGGGGTGGTGGTTTCTTATCTACAGACCACAGACAGCTTTTGAGGCCCTTATCAGCAGCCACCACATTGTACGAGCACATCCTCTTGTCCAGCAGGGAGCGGAAAACTCTCCTCACAACATGGTTCCCTCTCCCCACCCTGCCACCACCTCACATTCACCAGAACCAGAATCCTGGCATCCAGCTTGAATGTTGTGTCGTCTTGGCGAAGAAGAGGGATGGGGATAGACAGAGTGGCGAAAGGCAGAGAGGTGAAAATGACATGGGGGCAGTAAGGGTGTGTGTAGGGGAGAGGGGGTGTGGGGGGGACAGAGGAGACCCAAACCATCTTTCAGTGTCTTCGTTCAAAGGAGCAACTTCTCATCAGAAGACCAACTGTGTTTGTTGTCACAGGTTCAGACCTATTATAGCTCAATAGTATCTCTCTTTTTAAAAAAAAAATATTTGCATGAAATATTTGGATCATCTAATGGGATTTTAAGTTTTCCTTTAACTGCTTGTCACATGGTTCAGGTCTAGTTCTGATCTGAGACACTGACAGGCTTGTATGGACTAAAGCGACCAGAAGGAGGAGGGGAAAAACAGAAAGCTCTGCGCAGAAACAACATGTGCGTTCTGACGGATCTCTTCAACTCTGACTGATCTGACATGCCTGACAGGCAGACGAGCCTCATCGTGTTTCTGTAAGTCGGAATCCTTATATTATCTTTTATATTATAATGCTTCATTTGTTCACGCTCTATTTTGTCTACAGCTTCTAAAATTAAGTTAAAATAAAACAGAATGACTAACGGTTAGGTGTACCATATGGTATGTGCAGCACATCTGTAGGAACCTTTAGAATAATTCCTGTATTAATAGAGAATTAGGTTATCTTGTTGTAAAAAGATAAGGAATTATTTTAATGAAACAATTTTTGGTTTTATCTGGTTTAAAAAAACGGAATATTCTGCGGCTGTTCCACTTAAATTAAAATAAACTGAGTAAATTTTCTGAAAATAAAATAATTGGATTATAAATTTGGAAAAACAAACAAAATAAAATCTATTACATATGCAGTAAAACTATTATTGTCATAAAGACTTTATAAAGAATTTCATGTTACAACAAAATACATTTACAGAACATTTACTTTAGATTATATTTAATTTGCAATAAGAATAAAAAAAATGTGCTGCTGCTTTCAGAATTAACCATCATGTATTTCTTTTTTTAAAACCAAGTTAGTTAGTTATATAAAGCCTTGTTTGTGCTACTTCCGTTCTGTTTGTTCACATCAAATTTAAATTTATCAACGTTACAAAGGAGTATTATTTAAAACCTGCAAATGTCATCCAGAGACACTGCTGAGAAAGACGGAACCAACCAAAATAAAGTCATGGTAGCAAGAAAAGACAAAAAACAGGAACAATTGTGATTGCAAAATCTGAGAAACTATAGATGCTTTGCACAATGGAAAAACTACAACAATCTACTCAAAATAGAGCCACGAATTTCCTCAATGTTTGACGTTTTTAAGTCTCATCAAAGGTGATACATTAAAAAGTGATGTTAATTTTTCTGACCTAAATTTTACATTTACAAATTCACTTATTTAAATGCCAAATACTGTTGCTTTTGTTTGTAAGATTTGTATTGAATTAACAGATAGTTTACTACCAGTTTTTACCCAAAAAATATCCTACAAACATTATATTTTTATGTATTAAAATTTTTTTGTCTGTTTTTTCTTTTGTTCAATAGATCCATTGATATCCACCCAGTCTTCAAGGATCCTCGGTGCTTTAGGTCCCTATAAGAGTTTTGAGTCTCAGATTCAGACACGAACAGACAGCAGTCACTGGGGACACATTCAAAACCTGCAATTTGCCACTCAGGAAGCACTGTAGGAAAAATACTGACGTTCAGAACAAATTCAATTCGAACTACACTAATTCGAAGGCTGCAATGACCTCATGCTGGAGCCAGAATCGACAACTAATAGACTTTTGAATATACTGACAACAACACACACACATACAAACACACACACACAATAGGGGTCAAATTTAAACTGCAGTTAAAACAAATGCATTCAGATGTGAGAAAAATGTTCCAAGATGTATTGAAACAAAACCCCAAGGGAATTTTTCCGTGCCTAAATCAATGATTTTGTTTCTATAAAAACTAAAAAGCACCCAAATGTGTGTTTGTTAGTTGTGATTTCAAATGTGTGATCTATAAAGCCGAGCCAATCTGGATCAGGAAACGTATAAAGCTCCATCAAAGACACAAAAAGTCATACTGACACAGGCAGAAACAAACGCAACTGATGGATTTCAGGAGGAGAAATTCTGAGTTTTATGCGAGGAACAAGAAAAGGTCAGAAGTTTTTATCATTAGAAAAACCCACCACAGGGACAAGGACACACACACTCTGAGAGCAACAGGTGCGTCACAGTGACAGGTTTCACTCCGAAGACTTCGCCATCATGATGAAGAAACTGAAACACTCTGCCCCACCTGCATCACCCCAAGAACAGATAGATCACTCTGCCTCTCCTTCCTCCTCATTTTCTTCTGCCTCCTCACCATCCTGCGTGTCTGTGGAGCAGAACAGTCCCCTGCAGAACTCAAACTCAGCCCCCTCGGATGTTATCAAAACCTCCCATCCTGTTAAATCGAGGCAAACAGAGGTCTCCACCTCAGTACAGCCTCCCATCATTCTGACAACAGTGTTGACCAGTCACCAAGTCGGTACAACTGATGCACCTGAGCCCGTCATCATGGAGACTAAGCGGGAGGACAAGGCAGACAAACTAAAAAGCATCTCTGCTGCCCCGACAGACGAGTCGCCAAGTCTTTCCTCTCCTCCTCCACTCCTCCCAGCACCAGTCAAGACTTACCCATGTTCTCTACCTCCTCCAGCCTCCATCAAAGCTGCACCTTCATCATCATCATCACCTCTCCCTCCACACATTCCAGTCATTAGCCTCGGTCACAGCAAGCCTCCTCTGCCTCTCCCCAGCACCCCTCTGACTGCCCTCCACCCAATTCCCAACCTCATCCACGGGCCCCACGGGGATATTCGGCGCAGCCAGCCAAGTACTTTATCCATGGTTGGCCCCATAACTTCAGGATTATCTGGGGGTCCTGGAGGCCCACCAGCTGTCTCCCCTGGGCCCCTGTTGGCTCAGCAGTACCTGCCTGCACACACCTTCCTCACAAGGTGAGAATTTAAATTTATTCACTGTTCTGTGACTCTTTTCTTTGCCTTAAAAACCTTTTTACTTCTTAAAATCAAACACATCACATTGAAGAATTTTTATTACTTACTAGAACATTAAAATGTTCTAAAATGGGAATGATACATTTTGGTTGAACATTTTAGAGTAGGCAGATGGTTTACTTTAGTAGAATCTCAGTCTTACAGCCGTTTTGAGCAACTATCAAACCTGCAAAAATAAACAGTAATGTCCTGAGATGTTAGCAGTGATGATGATGATGATGATGTTACCCTGTTAACAACCTGAACAAGTTTCTGTTTTATATGAAACTTCAACTATTAGAATTTCATTACTTCCCATGATGACTGACAGGAGCCTTTTACATGAAACCAACAGCAAGATGTGTGGTGTGATTAAAAAACTAGTTGCTTTTCTTACCCTATATTTACCTAACAGAACATTTGGTTGCTACAAATAAGTTAAACCAGTGGAGGTTTCTGTGTTTCAATTCAGAATCTGGTGAAATCTCATTTGAATCTACAATATGTCTATTGAGCAAACAGAAAAATGGCTGCAACAATTACTTGAAGCAGGTTTAAGCTCTAGAAATGAAAACTATTTCACTTGTTAAATCGACAGTCTTTACAACAATCATCCTACACTCTAAACACTGCTGGGTTAAAAACAACCCAGTTTGGGTTGAGCAGGCCAACCCTGAGTAGTTTCAAGTCAGAGGATTGGGTATTCTACCTGATAATCTGGTTAAATGACTATTTTTTTTAAAATTAGAGCAACTAAAAAGTTGAGTAAAATTCTAACGCAGTAGCCCAGTGAGGTCTGATTCAAACAACCTAAAATGGTGGACTCTGAAGAAAGAGACCCGACCACTGGGTCAAATTTTTTTGATCCAATGTTTGGTCAAAACAACCAAATTTATGACATAACAGCTTTAACTTAAGTAATAAACCAACAGTTTTCAGTGAACATTGTTAATTTCTGTTTCACACAGGACATATTTTACAGGACAAGTAAAACATCTTGTTTTAAAGGTGGAACTTTTATTTTGACTGTGAATTAATTTCTGTCATCTCCACCCATCACTGACGTCTTTAAATAAGATTTTTTTCTCTTTGTCTTTAAGCTAAACAGCAGAAAATAATGACCTGTTTTACCTTCCTTTAAAGAAGAGTCGATAGGTGCCAAGTCATTGTTTAGTGCAGGGTGTGGGGGGTGCTCTGCATTAAATGAAGACCATCGCAGTAATCCGTCTTCACCAGACCCTGAATATATATATATATATATATATATATATATATATATATATATGTATATTTTATGTAGCAGCACCTAATAGTGAAGAAGACAATGAAACAACCAAACTCAACATTTTCCCAAATCCTACGTGTTTCTCTTAATTTCTAATGTTTCTGTTTTGATGTTTAGTTCCTACCTGGGACCTTCAGGAGGAAACTATGGCGTCGTCAACAACAGCCGCATAAAGAGAAGGCCGTCATCACACTTTGAGATGGAGATCAATGACTGTGAGTTTCTGGGAGAAAAGAAACATCATCAGTACCGATTAAGTCTCAGCAATTGTTTGTATTTTTCAAACTTTGTTGTAAAACTTGCCTTTCACAGCACTGACATGAAGTTTGGTATTTAAATTGTAATTAAAGAATACAGTCATAGGAAAATGAAAGTATAACCTTATTTAATTGTAAGGATTTTATCAGAACTTAATAAAAATAATTTGTATTTAAGACAGCAATAATCATCTGAGAAGAGAATGTGTAAAAATCATATCTTTCTGTTGAATAGGTAAATGAGTAAAAACATTTTTTTTTTTTAATTTACAGGGGGAAATGTACTTTCAGAGTCAAATTTTGACTTATTTGTGCAGAAAAAAATCACTTGTTTGTCCATTAAAAACCAGGGGTGGGCAATCCTGGTCCTCGAGGGCCACTATCCCGCAGAGGCTTCTCTGTTCAAACACACCGGATTTGAATGAATGGACGATTAACAAGCTTCTACAGAAATTCAGGAGGTGATTCAGTCACTGAATCAGATGTGTTGGAACAGGGAAACATTTAAAACATGCAGGATAGCAGCCCTCAAGGACCAGGATTGCCTACTCCCATTTTAAACAGATATAAAAGAGATATTTTTTACTTATTTTTGCATTTACACAGCACTTGTGTGTTTCAATTAGGTCCTCCTCAGAAACTCGCACGTCGTGTCTTCACCAACAGCCGTGAGCGTTGGCGACAGCAAAACGTAAACGGAGCGTTTTCTGAGCTGAGAAAACTGATTCCCACACACCCGCCCGATAAGAAGCTCAGCAAAAATGAAATCCTGCGCTTGGCTGTTAAGTACATCAACTTCCTGGTCACTCTGCTCAACGACCAGGCCCAGGATGAGAGCAGGGACTCAGGAGAGGACAATGCTGAGGATGAGTGCATTGCGGCCAGGTTGGACAGGAAAAGACAGAAGTCTCTTTTTCAGTGTGAGACTCCACTTGATACACCCCATCCCGCCACGGTGACATCCCACAGAGACTCAGTGGACTCAGTCATTGCCCTAGCTAATTCCCCAGCAACATCAAGTTGCTATGGAGACACGGACAGCGAGGAGAGGTTTGGGGCTCATATCTCTGTGGAGACCCATGACATTGAAGGAAAGGTCAAGGGTCAGATAAGGATGGCTGCTGGAAATGATGAGCGGTGACGTCTGTAGACGGCAGCCAAATGTCACACTGACAGACTGGAAGAAAAAAAACAGTTTGAGGAATTTGAGTGGATCCTCCTTCAGTCATCAAATGTTTCAAGATCAACTTCAAATAATGTGAATAGGAGTTGGATTTTGGGTGTAGTTTGTGATTTTTACAGTTTGTGAATGTACAAATGGTGAGTGTGAGATTCTGAGCAATAATATTACACGTGACTGAGGCATGGAAACGTCAATAAAACGATTAAAAAATTAATCTAACGAATCAATGTGTTTTACATCAAAGGGGCTCAGCCCTCCATCCTCCATCTGAAGTGAAGGAGTCTTCTTGCAACCATGTGGCCGCTAAGTGTTCCTTTTCGCGCACACCTTTCATAGGTGCACAGACTCTGGGGAAATCTCTCCTGTTAAAGTACATGTCACCGTTTCTTCCCGATGGGGTCTCCACTCCATCCTTGCATCAATCGTTTGGCCACAAATTTGTCACAAATAAAGCGCTACACTTTTCAGCAGATGGACTCCTCCGTGCACAATGTCTGTGCTCTCTCCATCCAGGAGTTTTTGGCCATTCCGCTATCTTTACGGAGTAGTTGAAGCAAAATGACACCATTGCTATCCTAGCAATTTTCCACATACACAAAGTGACCAATCACACTTGCTCATACATTTGTGAGAAAAAGTTTGGCCTGGGCTTTGTGTCGAAAAGGAGCAGACGAAGCAACAGTGACCCAATTTTCATCACGCAACTACATCACAGAGCCAATTTCAGAGCTTTGAATGGAGTACGCAGGGCCCTAAAGTTTACACCATAAACTGTTTCTGTCCAAGTGCTTCAACTTCCAGGTTCCATTCAGATGTCTATTTATATATATTAGGTGTATGGGTTTCACTGATCCCAATAAAACAAAAGAAAATGGACTGACACAAATGATTTTCTTGTTTCAAAGAAAATATCTTTTAACATTTTAACATATCCAAAAAGTACCTTACAAACAAATTAATTCAGGTTTGTAATGTCTACCTTCACAGACTTGTAAAAATGCATCGTTTTGGACAGAAGGATGAAAGATAAAGTACCTTGTTCCAGCCTGTATTCTCTGTTGATTGTCAAGAAGCAGGGCCCCTGGTCCCACCCTGAAATTGTGACACACTTGTGGCAGACAGCAATAAAATGCGTTTTAGTTTGCTCTTCCCTATTTGACATCCTCTTAAGGACTGCTCACTGTCAGCACGATTTCTCAACACATCCAAATGTATCACTGCTCTCAGTTCAGGAAACTTTTCCCGTTTCCCTAAAGTGTTTAGGAAGTTGAAATCTCAGTAAGATGTGTTACTAAGAGCAACAATTGTTAATTGTTAAAATAAGACTATCTGTATAAGCCATGTCTCAATAAATATAAAAATATGTGCAATCTACAAGACACAGTTTGACAAGTAATGAACTCTAATTTATTTTCCAAAGGCAGGCTGGTAATGGTGCTTTAAGAAAGCTAACAAAAGTTTTGTGCAAGAGAAATAATTTGACATAAGGAGGGCATAACTGCTCTGACATTTCTGTGACATTAACATAATCATAAATTGATAAAGATTGCCTGTATTTTTGTGTACAACTCTTTAGGGAAAGGTGTGTTTAGTCAAACTTCATTTATGAAGGACACTTCAGATGACATACAAATAAAAATTGACAAAAATGAAACAATATGAGTTTATGAAACCTGAAACGCTGCAGAAGTTGTCACATACATTTTGCACATGTGTCCACAACTGAATAGATTTCCTACAGATGTAGCAAAAAGATTTATGAGCAACAGTTTTGGGCATGCGGTTGGGTTTGAGGAAGGTCAGGATGGATGTGGTTAAAGATAGGGTTCAGCTTGGTGGGGAAAAGTGAAAATGTGCGGACCAAGGTTCAGCTGTGGCTCTCCTGCTCAGCTCTATCAAGCAGCCAGGAAACAGCTACAGTTAGTGCTGTCTCATCGATGGCCAATGAGTTTCCTGGAGGAGTGGGGTTGGCTGGGTATCGGGGGGTGTGTGGGGTAACAAATACCAGACAAAAAATAAAACATGCATCAGGATGCCTTAGGACCCATTGTGCACCCAGTTTCAGGATCACATACAGTAACAGGAAGAGCTGCTTTCACAACACTGTTCTGGCTGCATCTGCCTGCTCTGCTGTGCCAAGCTGCTTTTCTATTAAATCATTCCTCGGGTCATCCCTAACATCAAACTGCAGTTTTATCAATATCCAGTAAAGAGCGTCAAAAAGAGATTGTGACTTAACAATGTAACTCCATTAACATCAAGCAAGATGCTACAAAAGTGCTGTAATCCCAAAGAAAACGTTCATATACATACAGTATATACAGTATTGTCCGTGCTTGTTTGTCTGTTCGCAAAATATGACAAAACAAAACAGTATAACAAAATGCTGGATACATTTGAATGAAAATCTTAGAAAGTAATTCTTGGATATACGTCTACATTCGTCTTTTTGTCTTTGCATTTTAACTTTAAAACATAGTTTAGCTTATTATGTTGATACCAAACTTTGTTTTTAGTCCCATCAGTTGTTCTTGTACGGCATTTTGAGAATCATGGATGTATAAATTTGTTATTATTGTTGACTGGTGCCATCATGAAATAAGACCAAATAAGATCAGCTACATTTTATTAAAGTGTTTTGAATTTTTGTGACATAATACAACTCATCAAAAATACAGTTGTAAACAAAAGCCGTAAATGTTGATTGTGACAGCTGGAGTGTTTACTCTCTCTACTCCTGATACAGGGGGGGCGAGCAGGGTTACACTTGCCAGCCTGGGACTCAGCGATAACATGTTCTTGCCTCCACCCCGTGCCCTCCAACCCAAAAAAAAAAAAAAAACGGACCACTAGCTCAGTTTCATCTGTCAAGCAGAAACTATAATCTGCCCAGCACATTGGACCGGCACATCCAGCAGGTTTGTGGCTGCTAACGCAGCTGAAACGAATTGACAAGGACGCTGCTTTTGAAACGTTGCGCAAGCACAGAAGCAGCTTGTTCTTACCACACATTTCACACTTTGTAGGAAAACAGTAATAATTGCATAACGCTGGGCCCTTCAAACGAGGAACAAAATATCATAGAATCATGAAAAATGAGTCAAAAGACAAACTAAACTTCACAAGTTTATTAAATTACCTCTGCTTACATTTACAGCTTACAATAATAAGTGAAGGACAGTAAAGAGCAACTGAATTATTGTTACAAATATAGTGAAATTATTTAGCTTTCCTTATAAAGAATCTGACAGCTTGCCAACAGCATACAAGACAACCAAATACTTTCAATTTACCTTTAGAATTCATTTAATAACGCTCAGTTGCTTCAATTTATCCACATATTTTCATACATACTAACCTCAATCATCATGTTAAGAGTCTCATTCGTCCTCGTTTATCATATTCTGATTTTGTGGTATACAAAAGTAAAACAAAAACTGTCAGAACAAATACTAACAATATACTAGAAAAAAAATAGTGTGCGTTTTAATGAAAACTGTCTACACAATTGCTTTTGATATACTACTTTCATGTTGCACAAGAAATATGGTTAATATTTGTTGACATTTGATACAAGCTCCCATCAGCTTTTCATTCAGTTTTCATGCTTTTCCCTCCGTGAATCACTGGATCAGTGCTGTAGTTCGTTGTTGGCTCAAAGCTTCTTGTTTCCTCTGAAGTGTTTTTGCTGCTGAATTTACGTCTTCCCAACTCAGTTACTGCAGATCCGGCAGCCGCCCCAACAGCTCCACCGATCACGCCCCCTAAAAATACCCCGAGCACCAGACCCAGAATTGCACCCCCAATGACTGCCTTAGGCACCTGTTTCACAGTAGTACCAATTTTCTCCCACACTGAGCTCTCTGCCACCATTTTTGCCCCGGTTTTCGCCCCAGAACCCACCTTGCCCCACACAGGACTCTGTGCCACTTTCTGCGCACCAGCACTGATCCCAGATCCAACTCTCACTGAGCTGCTCGCCACCAGTTTAGCGCCAGTCATAGCGCCAGAACCTACCTTCCCCCACACAGGATTCTGAGCCAAATTTTTCGTCCTTGAACGAACTTCTTCCCACATCGGACTTGATGCCACTGTTTTCGCTCCAGAGCCCACCCACGATGAACCATCCACCACCACCTTGGGAACCCGATCTCCCACAGCTTTGGAGACTTGTCCTGCAGTGGCACCCACTTTTCCCCACACAGAACTGTCAGCCACTATCTTCTGGATGTTTTGTGCACCGTCGCCGACTTTTCCCCACATCGAACTGTTTTGCAGCTTCTTTGCTCCCTCTCCAACCCACATCGAGCTTTCTGCCAACAGCTGGGGGAAATTCTTCGCACCAGTCTCCACTTTCGCCATGATGGATCGAAAAAGTGAAGGAGACATGCTGTAAGGAGTAATAGGAGGGAGACTCTCAATATTCAGTTGACTCACACTCATTTCAGCCTCATTCCTCATTTCCTCATCTTCCTCTACGTGAGGCAGAAGTTGCCTCTCTGACCTGAGCTGTCTAACACCTGCTGCTTGTTCCTGCCCGGCCCTGAAACCTCGTCTCTCCAGTGTTATCTCTAATTGCTTCTGTCTCACTTTGTTTTCTGCCTCCTGGAAAGCCAGACTGGAATAACACTGTCCATCGGCCTCCTTCACCATCTGATCTACCTTCTCCAGCAGCTCTGCCACATTCTGCTTCTCCACCAAACCATTTCCCTTCTCCACAATGTGATACCTGTCTCCACATTTTTCCACCAGCTTTATCAAATCCCCTCGCTGGCTGGCGATGTATTCTTCCACGCTATCGTTTCCTGCTTTCCCGCTTGCCCTCAGTCGATCTGCGCAAGTAAAGAGGAGCAGAGTGTGTCTCTCTACCGATTCTGGGCCAAAAACATTCTGCAGGGCTGAGAGGGCCTGCAGCTCACTCTTAGCGGGTTGGTCCAATGGGACACACAGGAGGAAGGCATGAGGCCCAGGACTGGATAAAGCAATGCAGGAGGAGATCTGAGCTCGCACTTCATCTGGTGTCCTCTCTGAGTTGAACCAATCAGGTGTGTCCACCACTGCCACCTGCAGGTCAGAGAACACAACACACCCACTTTGATCATTATGGAATAAAATACTCAAGAACAACACGCAAAAATGATGGTGAAAAGCAATTGAAGTTTTGAGATGTTTTGGCATCATCTTGTAAAACAATTTGTAAATCCAAGCTATAAACACTAACCCTTTTTCCTTCAACCTCTGCTTTCTTTTTCTCACACTTCTGGGTGATTGCTTTGAAGCTGTCTGAATGGGACTTAAATGCCTCCCGTCCAAGGATTTGGTTTCCTGCTGCACTCTTTCCTGCTCCGGATCGTCCAAGCATCACCAGGCGAAGCTCCGGAGAGGACGGAGACAAAGAGGAGGATGAGGGGGATGATGAAGATGACAGGGATGGTGAGGCAGAGAAAGAAGAGAAGACAGGTGAATGAGGAGAGGAGGTAGGAGAGGTTTCGGGTGTTGCCTCCTCAAAGCTGTTGATTCTGTGGTGAACTGAAAATCATACAAGAATATTCATTAGAATACTTTCCTTCAACAATTGTAGAAGAGAATGGATTTTTTTTAAAAGTGACATTTTAGACAACAAAGTTCAGCAACTTACAAGTGGAAACCACTTTAGGTGTGGATTTCTCCTTAGAAATTTGTGAGAGTATGGCTCCATCTAGGGATGAAACAGGAAGACTTGTTTTTGTCACTTCGAACACTTGAAGTGAGCTGTTTGGTTAATTTAATTTGCCTATACCATGACTTTTAAAATGTATACACACGATTTAATGATTTTGAAACTGTCTTGGTGAATGTGAACCGTTTCAAACATTATAAGAAAATCCAGTAAAACCTGGGCTCCTTTAGAGTCCTTATTTACCTGCATTCAGTCTGAAACTGGGCGTTCTGGTGAACGTCCCATAATCTGGTGACTCTGACGGAGACGGTGGCTCCGGGACTTGAGCTGAATGAAGCCCGTTTGTCACTGTCCTCTCAAACACACAGTCGTCCAGTTCATCTTGTTCTCTCATACCCCTCTGTAAGACGCTGATGGATTCCTCCTCTCTGTTGAGCGTTTCTGTGTTTGAGAAGGTCCTCGGTGAGGTAGTCCTTCTTTTCTCCTCCTTTTGAGCTTGGTAAATTTCCATCAGCTCTCGCTTTCTGTCCTTCACCCGTCTGTCCAGCTCTCTCTCCTGAGCTGTTTTCATGTAGTACACACCATTTTTCTGCACCATACTGTCCACCTGTTGAGAAATTAATGACATTTTTCACCGCAAAAATCTAACCACAATTTCAAATTGCATTTTATGGGTTTGATTCTTAGGTTTCTTGCCTTGATGAAAAGTTCCAGTTTTTCCCATTTTCATCCAAATAAGATAAATGAATGAAGTGTTTTTAACATGTACTTGATTAAAAATGTTACTCTTTTATTTACTTAATATAGACCACGCCTGATTAGTATTACAGGTTTCCAACATGCTTTAAATTAACTAACTTGTAAATCCTAAATGGACCGTACTTATATAGTGCATTTCTATCCACACTCAAAGCTCTTTACACTACAATCTGTGTCCTCATTTACCCATTCACACAGCACTCTACGTTATCTCTCCACAAAGCTAATCCAGACAAGTCATTCTATGGAGACGGGTCAGTCAGCTAAAATCACGTTCATACACTGGCGGGACACACATCAGAGGCAGTGGGGGTTCAGTGTCTCGTCCAAGGACACTTCGACATGTGACTGAATAGCGGTGGAATCGAACCTCCAACTCTCGGATTGGAAGGCTCGCCTCCCTGCTTCACAGAATAAGTGGAAGTCTGTGATGCCCTTAGAGTTCCAGGTCATCACACGAACAACATTAAGCATAGTCATATTTTGTTTACCTTCTCCAACTCAGCTGAGGTGTGTAAATATGCATGTGTCTCTCACAGACTCAGTGTAGGTGTATTGAAGCAGTTGCTGCATGCAAAGGAAACCAAAGCTAGCCTGCCTAGGCTATGGGTAGATAACAAAATGGGTTTCAGAAATACTTTTGTGTGATTTCAACTGAAAATTTGCATATTTTCTGGTTTTTGAGTCTCCAACAGTCACAGCCCAGTAGTTGCCATGATCCATTACAGACTAAAACATTGTAGCACCACGTCTCAGTTTGGCCACAAAGAACAGATAAGATCTGATTCCTAGAGTTTCACATTTGATAAACATGGTTTTTAACTCACTGCTGACCCTAAAAAAAAATATTTGAGCTATTTCACTCGGTAAAAGTGTGGTTATTGTTTCCCAAACTAGTTCTTCCTGCAGCTGGGTGTGAGTTTCAGTTTGTGAAACTACAGTTGTGGGAGGCAGAGCACACATTCTCATCATCTGACTGGTTTTGCTTTGGGGAAATAGTAATCTCTGGTAATTGTTTTTTCACTTTAAGGGCTTACCTTCTCCAGCAGCTCGTGGACCTGCTTTCTGTCATGTCGCTGACGATTATTGAAGACGTGGTACCTCCCTCCACAGCACTCAATCATCTGCCTCAGGCCTGGGTGTTCTTTCTGCAGGTATTCCTGAAGAGCAATAATTTCATATAAGTAAAGCGTTTAGATTTGAAATGCTGCTCATCTGTTCTTAACTGATCAAACCAAAGCGAGATGACAGGTAAGAAAATACTGCTAGAATGTATGAATGGAAAGAGGAGGGAGGGATGGAAAAGGAAGCGGATTAACATTATTAAACAGGAGATGAAAGAAAAACGTTTCACATTCTACATCTTTACTAAACTAGCAGGAAGTTGTACTGAAGCTCATTTTCTACATTTCCTTTTCACATATTGGGTCAAGAATTAAATCTTAGATACTACAAGAAATGAGCAGAAACAAAAGCGAGGTGTAAATCTCTCTACCTCAACTGTTTTTCCCATTAAGTAGTCACCACATGTCAGCAGCACCAGAGTGTGATCCAGAATCTCCTTCCCAAACAACTCTTCCAACTCTGCAGGCACACGACCCTCCATCTGGGTGAACAAACACAAACAGAAGGAAAAGAACTACAATTTTATGGATGACATTATTGCCTATTTGATTTAAATAAGTATTTATATACTGTATGCTTTGTCACTGTAGCCTGATTAAAACGTTTGGATTTTTAAGGTAAGGAGATGACAAACCTCTGTAAATTGGCTGACAGGCACCAGCAGCAGGACAGCATGCAGACCCGGCGTTACCAGAGTCATGGCCCGCTCCGTCTCCTTTCTGACGCTGTCGTCCATTTTGCAGCCGTTCCAGTACCATCTCGGAGCCTCCACTAGGGTCATATTCCTGCCCTCGCTGAGGCCCTGCTGCAGCCTGCAGCTCCGTGTGTTGAGAGTGTTGGAAGCGAGGGACAAATGGCCTAGGATGGTGTCCACTGATGACGTCTTCCCACATCCAATGTTTCCCAAAATAAGCACCCTCAGGTCTGAGGCCGAGGATGACATTTTGGAGTTTTCTCTCAGATAGTCACTCATACCTTCAACAGCAGGAATGGAGGAGTTAGCTGCGCTACTTGGTATCAAAACTATATTATTGAACCCTCATCTGATATTAAATTACGAACCTAAATGAGGTAACATTACAAACAAACATGATTCTGTCTGTTCTGACACTTACAGCACGGTTAGACACACGAGCACCTGAT
>JAVKLF010000100.1:3168261-3180408 GCA_034783495.1 Millerichthys robustus
GTGTGTGTGTGTGTGTGTGTGTGTGTGTGTGTGTGTGTGTGTGTGTGTGTGTGTGTGTGTGTGTGTGTGAGTGAAAGTCAGTCATTCATTTATTCTTTTAGTGCTACTATAATTATTTTTCAGATCTATGCCTGGTCATATTTATATGTTTTCTAAAATAATAATATTATTAAAAAGGAAATTCATTTTAAAGCAGTCATAACTTTATATTTAACTGTAACATTTAAATGGCTGAGCTAATGTCAACTCCCCCACCAACCAATTTAATGGATCTCTTTCACTGTTTAAATAAAACAAGGAACTGGCATTCGAGTGCTCAAATATTGAGTTTAATCAAACAATCTGTATAATAAAGAATTAAGCGTGCATGATAAACTTAGATATGGTGTTTACACAATATAATCTGAAAATTAATTACAAGAAAATAAATAATAACTTTGAAGTCTTCAGTCTTCCCTTACAGCCCAGGCATCACATAAGCGATGTTCTCGAGAGTGGAGGCCTTTACAAGGGATTAAAGCAGAATTTGTTTTCCTCCCTTCTGCACATAAATATAACAGGTGCACATGCTTCTGTGTGTGTGTATTTGTGCAGTCAACTGCTCACCAGTGTGTGTTCCGTGCAGCTCGTCAGCTCGGGTATCTGGGTTGTGAGGCACATTAGCGGCGTCAGCGCGCAAAGCAGAGAGTCCAGGAGGAGAGAGAGGCTACTCGACACGCACACCGTTTTCTGCAGAGGCACAGAGAGGCCAGAAGACGTTTGAGGAAACAAAACTGCGAGAAAAATATACCTGCAGATTTTAAGCACAAAAAAGTCACAACACGGCGTCCTCTGGGCTAAATTTTACTTTGATCCATCAAACCACCAATCATAAACTGGAGGTCAGAGAAGATGGACACATTGAAACACATCTAACATTCTGAAAGTTTAAAGTTTTTTTTTTTATGTTTTTGAAACAGACCACATTCAATCAGCATATTGTGTTTTAGTCACATCCCTTTTATGTTAAACAGAGATAATCATTCGAATAAACATTCCACATATATTTTCATATTTCTACCTACATTTGTTTCTTGAAGATGGCATCCAATCAGAGACAAGGATTCGCCCAGGAGGTGTAGGTGCGCCGCAGCGCTGACAGGATACTGGTCCAAAGAGAGGGGACTCTTGGACATGTACCTGAGAAAGTCCCAGTCTGAAGTGGTCACACCACATGAAGAACCGGATGGACTGCAGGAGTCAGGACTAACAGCAGCTGGGTCTGAATCAGGGCTGGACAAAGACAGGTAAGTGCTGTGTGAAACTCGTGGAGCAGACAGACCCACAGCTCTGTTAATGTCCGACATGTTGTGCTGGTTGTCTACACACAGCCAGCGCTCTGTGGTGGGACTTCTCTGTCAAAAACACAGGAGAAGGAAAAATAAAAATCTTAACTGGAGATAAAACCGTCCAAATACCTGAACAATGCTGCCCTCTACAGTGTAGAATGGATGAGCGTGGTTTGGATGTGCAGGGGATAAAAGTAGAAATAAAGTTACAAAAGTCTTTATTTTTGATTCTTCTTTCAATTGTGAACATTAAATTCTGATTACAAAGACTGTGTGAGTTTGAAATTCAGTTTGTCTTTAATGTTTTGTCAACTTGCAACTACGATGAGATCTTTGTTTTATTTTCATCACATTTACAAATTTAACCTGACAAAGTCTGTGCTCGTTCTCTCACCTCCTCCTCTCTGGTGAAGATCCATCTGTCCTGTGACACAGAAACTGGATGCACAGGTAGAGGACAAAATGTCTCCGTCCAGTCAGGTTCGGAGTCTGATCCAGTCCCTAAAATTATACCAATTTGACATCATATGTCACAATCAAAGGGGAAAACTACCATGTACTAAATTACCCCACATCATTTTTTATGCAACTCATTGTTTAAAATAAAAACACCCTTACCTGATCATTTTATTTACAGATCATTTTTATTAAAACACAATCTAACATACTTCGATTGCACAGTATAAACTGCACATTTCCTGTAATTTTGATGTGTACAACATGTGCTTTGAATTCATCTGTGATTGTTTTCATGAGACATAATGTTTGATTATGAGCCTTCAGACACCTTCATCGCAGTGAGATGCAGTGGCAAATAATCTGGATGAAAAACATCAGCATAGAAGCCTCTCCAAATAATTTGAAAAGTCTCACCTGTAGGCCTATCTTGTGTTTGATGGTCCGGAGAGCCATCTGATTCCTGAAAAAGGCACAAAAGACATTTGTTGCTATCAAGAAATCACAACTTAAAACACAAAGTAAACATCGAAATGCATG
This sequence comes from Millerichthys robustus, assembly GCA_034783495.1. Classification (NCBI taxonomy): domain Eukaryota; kingdom Metazoa; phylum Chordata; class Actinopteri; order Cyprinodontiformes; family Rivulidae; genus Millerichthys; species Millerichthys robustus. The sequence continues at coordinate 3,170,586 of JAVKLF010000100.1, forward strand.
CCACTGAATCCGAAAGATCATGTTTAAAGCTTGGTCGACCTTCTGCGAGCTCTTGCTGCAGCATTTCTCAGCATCCAGTTTTGTTTCTGCCAGGTCCTTCATTTCCATCAGAAAGTCTACGTAATTGTTCTGTTCTTCTCTTGGGCTCAGTCTATCTGCTTTACCATCCATCTGCACAGAAAGAAACAACATGAGGAGAAAATATCTTGTATTTTATGGCATTTACCGTCAACGGACTGCAGGTTAAGTCAGTGATTTCAATAAAAAATGTTAACTGCAATCAATCTTATTTTATTCGTTTGTATTATATTTTGACCTACTTTACTAAACGTGTGTTGTTCCCTGAAGACTTAAACAGAAACAAATGTGGCACTTTTTGGGCCGAGTGAATGATTAACCTTCCATCTGCTGACTTTTAAACTCGTGTTTGCGCCAACACTGATAAAACCAGCTTAATATGGGAAGTTAATGAGGAAATGAGACACATTTGTTAGATTTTTTTTAGAGTTCTTTACCTTTTGCTTTACGTTGATCTGGAGGGTGTGCCTTCATCGGTTTAACAACTTTTATTGTTTAAAACAAACAAAAAACTACTTTTGCCAAAACGTAAATTGGACGTCTAGAGTAGGAAAAAAATGAATTATCAGTCAGGTTAACGAGTTATTTTAAACTTTATTAATGAAAGAATGAATTGTTGACAACACGAAGCACAGTCAGAAGCTAAACCCCACATTTTGTCACGTGCGGAGAATTTCGCTCGCTCACGTTTACTCCCCCCCTCCCGCTCCGTCAGAGCCGGATGAGCTGCTGAGTCACGTTTTCCTCCTCCTCCTGCTCGGCTGAGTCATGCTTCCGGCTGCCGGAGTGGCGCGTCGAGATTTAAAAAAACAAGCTCTTCTGTTGAAAGAGGAAAACTGGTGATAAAATTTATGTCCGGAAGCAAGACCTGTTAGCAAAATATCCCATGAACCACTGAACGGATTTTAGTCAAACTATAATCACTATAACTCCGTCAATTCTATAGACACTGATATATATATATATATAGTTTTCTAGATAAAACTGATACCCAATATCCTCTAAAAAAACACACACACAAGATCTGTCAGCCCATTTTATCTGTTAGCAAAATATCTCATGAATCCGAGTGGATTTTAATGAAACTTTGTGAAAGTTATCATACATCTGAAAATATTTTTGGGAGCAAAAAAAAAACCCAACACAGTGTTCTGATTTCTGTATAACCAAAGTAAGAGCTGTGTCCTCGGCACAAAGTTAATCTGTCTCATTCTGGGACTTGTCCAGGACTGTCTGTTGTCTTTAGTCCTGTTTGTAGTAGTCATGGATAAGATCTTCAGGCAAAGGGTCTGATATGGAAACCTCTTGTTTCTGCTTTTCGAGTACGATGTGAATTTGTTGACCTTCAGTGAGGCCTGGGTGGTTTGCAGTGGAGAGGAAAGAGGCTGAGATCAGATTTAAAGTCCGCTCCTCTTCAGTCCGGTTTAAACCAGAAACAAATGCTTCTGGTTTGTGGGGACGAGTCTCTGAGGCATTCAAAGATCTGAGAGTTTTGTTCATGAGCAACGGCAGGGATGGACCAACATCGGAGAGTCTTCTGTTCTGTTGAAGGTGTTGCTCCATTTTGGTGAAGAAGGACCTGAGATGAAAAACAAAGCCCTAAAATCCCTGATTTAAATGGTTGGACTGGACCGGGATTTGGATGATTGGATGAGCTGATCAATAAATCAATCAATGGATGTAAGAATGTTTAAATCATACTATCAATTTCTTCTTTTCCCCCAAACACTGATTTCATTTCACCCAGAAAATTTGAACTTGGTACCGTGTGTCTTTTTTTAAAACAATTTACCTCTAGATGCCGATCAAACTAAATAGACCAGTATTGTTTGTTAGACCACTTCTCAGGTATTGTGGAAAAGATAGTTTTACTTATTTATTTTAGTGACGAAACAAACCAGTCATGGGACTGCTGCTCTCTGACTCTGACTCCCTCCTCCCACTCCAGCCTCAGAAACTCTCAGTCATGTTTAGGACTTGCTCCTCCTCTTGTCTGGTTTAACTTTGGAATCTGAATATGCCTCGTCATGTTTAGCTCTCAGCCCTCCCTCACTTCCTTTGTTTGGGTTTCCAGAGCATGAACTTCCTCACTGAAGGCCCTCCCTCTAGTCTGCAGCTGCTGTCACAGTTGCTGCATCATGTTAACTCTCAGACCCTCCCACTGTTCCTGCTGAGACTGCTGCATCATGTTTAGCTCTGGTTTTGTGACTGTTGGCAATGAAAAGGCGAGAGGGAGGAGACAAACGGAGCAGAGTATAAAAGAGGGAGAAGAGAGAAAGCGCAACAAACTGCACTGCACATCCCGAAAGCAACCTAAGGGACAAAGAACAAACGACCCGACGACCAGGACTTCATCAAAACTGGTGAGTAAAACAAGAAAATTAGATTTTTTTTAAACCTGTTGTTGATATTTTATACCATCTAAACTTTGCTGTAGTGATGCTTTTTATTTTAGATGATGTCTTTTCAAAAAAAAAAAAGAAGTTTCTGATAGTTTAATGTTTTTCAGGGCCACAATGGAAACAGAGAAGACTCAGATGACAACAGAACAGATGACTGACAGGTTAGACTGGATTGATTTTTGTTATCATTTCTAAATCTATTTTCTGCACTTTTATCAGAAAATCCTTTCCAACTGTGCCGAAATTATGATGCATCAAATACGTAAAGGTATTTTTCAATAACAGGAGAAATGTATGTGTCAGTTTTTTCTTCTCGTTGAGTCAGATTATAATCTCAGTGGGCATCAATCTTGGCCCACAGATTATATTGAATGAGATTTATTGTTTTCATTTCAGAGACCTGTCTGAACAAATCAAAAAGGTCACCAAAGACAGTCACGTCAGAGCAGAAAACACAAAAATGATGCTGAGTTTTCAGCGGGGACAAGTCACACTTCCACAATATAAGGTAAAAAAAAATACTGTTGGCTGATAATCTCACATTTAGGTGGATTATCAAGATCCTTTTGACACCACCGTTGCTGTGCTTCTCCTCTGCAGCTCCTCCTGTGCTCCCTGTACGAGATCTACCTGGCCTTGGAGGAAGCGCTAGACAGGAACTCCAACCACCCTGCTGTCGCTCCCATCTACTTCCCGGCTGAGCTGGCCAGGCTGAAGTCCATCGAGACAGACCTGGAGTACTTCTATGGCCAGGACTGGAGAGAGAAAATTGTTGTTCCTGCTGCCACTGAAAGATACTGCCACAGACTCAGACAGGTACATCTGTTGTGAAGCGCCTCAGTCTGAGTATTGGTCTCATACTTTTAGTAGGACTACATGACACAGTGTAGAATAATTCACAAAAACCATAAAAACTGGAAATTTTATTTGTTGTAATTGTCATATGTTCTACATAAATCACTGTAGACACATAAAAGTACATTTCCGCCATTTAAAGAAATATTTTCAGTATGTCGTAGTTTTCACACAGTGACTGAGGCTTTTTTTCCTGCCTGCTTTATATAAACTGAAGGCAATAACAGTTTTTTGGTTGGGTTCCTGTTTGTAAACAGCTTTTATTAAATATCTCATAAACTGGTTGAAAAACTAAATAACTTTTTTTTTTTGTTTTTACAACTAAGTTGGAGTATTTTTTCCTCTTCATTTTCAGATTGGCAAAGAAAATCCAGAATTTTTGCTTGCCCACGCTTACACCCGATACCTAGGGGACCTGTCTGGAGGGCAGGTCCTCGGTCGAATCGCCCAGAAGTCCATGGGGCTGAAAAACGACGAGGGTCTGAATTTCTTTGCCTTTCCCGGAGTTTCCAGCCCCAACCTATTTAAGCAGCTTTATCGCAGCCGGATGAACAGCGTGGAGCTGACGGAAGAGGAGATGAATGGAGTGCTGGAGGAGGCTGTCAGGGCCTTTGAGTTTAACATCCAGGTAAGGGAGGAGGTCATGGGCCAGCCTTTGTGCTGTCGTACGTACAGCTCATGTACATTTCTGTTTTATAGGTGTTTGAAGACTTACAGAAGATGCTGAGTGTTCCTGAAAGCAAGCAGCCGGTTCCATCATTCTCCAAATCGGTCCAGGATAAAACACTCCAAATCCCAGGAAGCACTTCTCCTCTCCTCAGGATGGTTTTGGGACTTTTTGTTGCTCTGGTTACGGTTTCCATGGGAATCTATGCACTGTAGAAACAATACTAAATAGAGTTTATCGTATTTTTCATTTATCTCACTTTAGAACCTTATGATGCAAGGTTGTTGAAATCTGATTAGAACTGTAAAATTCAATATCAAAATATCCAAGATACGTGTGTAATACTTTTGTGTTTACATTAAATTGCAATGTTTCCCTGTTATACTGACATGCAGAGGGCATTACTGTACAATGTGCAATATTTGAAATACTGTAAATATGTAATTTTTTTAAAATAAAATTTACATTTTCCTAATATGAAGTTAGTGCTTTTGGCTCAATATGCAAAAAAAAAAAGGTTTCATCCTTTTAACAAAAAGCAGAAAAGTACATGATAAAAGTATCACACTGGGAAAAAATACTTGGTATTTACTTTTATTATGGATTCACGAGTTTCCTAAACTTTGTGCACTTTTAGCATACAAGATAAATTAAAAGACATAATGATGTATTTTCTGGCTCCGTGTCAGGCCCTTTTCCGAGCGACACATTTGCACTGCTATCCGTCTGTAAAACTAAAAGCAAAGTCAAAAATGATTGTACTTCACAGGAACTGGCTTACACCATTCTTTTAAGAAAAGCACAGTAAGTGCACAGTAAATCCGAAATGTCCTATCTTTATCTATACAACTCATATCAAACAGCTGAAACTGCTTTACATTCAAGATACATTCTTTTTTTTACTGCTGTGGTTTCTGTTTTATCTCTTCTTTTGTTTGTGAGCGATCATAAAGTGTTGGGCAACAACTTTTGTCCTTCCTTACTCAACAACTTTGAAAACGTTTTTCTTTACTGGCACATGATGGAAACTAAACTGGCCAAAAAACAACTTGGGTGTCCGATCTTCAAAATTCATGTTACCCTGACTTTACAGTCTCTGACAATCATTACCTAATAAACACACTTTTATATACACACGATCTAAGAAATCTATGAGCTACAGAGATTCAAATGAGGAGTATCTCAAGGTGCTTTAGTGGGATTGCACAGCATATTTTTCCTTTTTAAATGCTACTGATAAACTATGAAAGTGACACCAAAAGGAGAGATTTTTTAAAAACATTGCAATGAGAACAGACCCCAGGTAAAGTAGATAAACTAGATCGTAAAAGGGCAACAAAAAAAAAATTTAAGTTTAAAGGAAGAAAAACAAGAATCCCTATTTTTGGGGTGTAACATAAAACAAATACAATCTTCAAAATATTATCAGAGTTAAATTAAAGTTATGTGTTCTCACAGTGATACAGATGTGAAAAGCAATCAAACTGAACAGAATAGTTGTGTTTAGGAAATTTACTGATGTTTTTTGGTATTTGGGAGGATGGTATTTTAGAGAAGCCAGTGTTTGAGAAACATATATCACACAGAATCATATCACCACATATATTCACTAGCTGCTACAGCAAACAACAATCTTCCATAACTAAGACAAACCCTCTCCATTTGTAGAACATATTGCACGTCATAAAATTAGAATCAAATTCCACTTTTTTAGCTTACAATTAATGATATTCAGTTAAACCAAAATGAAATAATCACATGAACGCATTTTCTTCACCTGACTTGATTTGGCACAATTTTTCCTCCGTAAAAGCTTTCCAAATCAGGCAGATGCAACACACTGCAGCAACAGTTTCTGAGCATCCCCAAACAACCTAAAAATACTGGCTAAACACCGCGTCAGCTCGGTTACTTGCTTAAATTGTTAGGGCAGTTTTGGTTAAAAGAAAGTGCAGGTACTTCTAGGCAGGAGTAGCCACTGAATGCTACTCAGTTGGTTTCATAAGAAGAAAGCAGGGCTGCATCAACAGGCTCCATGCAGGAGGGGCAGGTGAAGGAGCGCATCAGCCAGGGGTCAATGCAGTCCATATGGTAGATGTGAAGGCAGGGCAAGAACCGAATGGGATCACCATACTCAAAATCCATCATGCAGATCACACACCTATAAAAAAAGAGAAACACATTTTGTTTGTTTATCAGATTCATTGCCTACAGCCATTTTTATTTGGCTGTTTAATGCCTTTAAAGCTGCAATCTACCAAGTTTTTGGAACTTTCTTTTTTAATGCGATAAAGAATTTCACATAGCATGCAAAAAAGAAAGTTCCATGATGCTATCATTTAAGACTTACTCTTTCACTTTCTTGTCAGAGGGGTCCGAGCCTGGGTTGAAGACACCCCTAGGAAGATGCTGGATGAGTCCGATGCGCTGAGCAATCCGAATCTGCTCCTCCTCGGTCAGCTGACTGGCCAGGCGGCTCTCACCTGGGGTGGGATGGAAGACCGGCACTGGTTGGGTGTGCTCCTGGAAAAGAAGCATCAAAATATAATCTGCGACATCTCCCACAGTCAAGTCCAGACTTCTAAAAGACAACCAGAGAACATGCTTTCACGTTCAAGTTATATAGTTTATATATGTAATAATAGATTTCAGGGACAAAATATCCCAGAAATGTATTCTTTCTTAACTTGTAACAACTGATAAAACTTATTAGTAAAAATGCATGGAATTAGCTGCATAACTGAGTCTTAAGGATCACATTGTTGTTGTAAAACCATTGATAATGATAACTTGAGACAAAGAGATTTTTTTTGATCTACTACTGTATTGACATATTGTTAAGCTTTTGTTAAAAAAGACTTTTAAAGTCTGGAAAAAAAATGCAAACTCTTGATTAAATATAGTTTCATAGTTTCCACACACGTAAAACAAATCACTCCCACATTGTTAAATGTCTGATTGTTCAAACTTGTAAATCAAACAATTCCAGGAAGTTACAGGTGTTTACTGAACAGTGTGGCAAATTAACTTTTACCTTTTGTTCAGTAATCTATAGTTATGCAAATGTTGCTATGCACGATAACGCTCTGCTTATAATAAAAATATTAAACTCGATCACCTATGAAATAGTGTGGCTAATAAACCAAGGGGGTGCCGTGAGTCCCCGGGGTGGATTGAAGCCGAGACCCCGGCTGCTCACCTGGTAGGGCGGCGGCGGCTCTCCGGGCAGACTGCCCGCCTCGGAGTCGTTCAGCAGCGAAAGGTCATCCGCACTTTGAGAAAACAGACAGTTCCCCATCGACCTGAGACCACCATGAGAAAGTGTCACCCTCTTCTCTGCGGACAGTAGCGCAAACCTAAGCTTCTCAGTGAGCGGGGCAGCTTTAGCTTAGCTCAGAGCCGTTAGCTGCCACTTTGGAAAAGGAAAAAAAAAAAAACAGCAGCAAAATCGTCTTCAGTCGAATGAACGGGCTATAGCAGAAACTCCGAGAACTACAGCTGACACAAATGCTATCTGTAATTGCACTTTGCCGTGTACGTGTCCAGCGATTCGTGTTTACAAAACACAAACCGAATTATCGCTGCTTGCCAGAGAATTAATTCCGGTTTGTAGCAGGCCTTCAAAATAAAAGCAGCTTGTCGTCGAACCATATTCCAACAACTCCACGATTGTAGACAAAGTGAAACAATAACACGTAATTTTAGTTAAAATGTCAGCGATATTAGAGAGAAAATATGTAATGAAATAATAAATAAACTACCGAAAAAACAGGAAATAAAAGTATTATAATTCTAATTAGGTTCTTCAGGAAACAAAATTGATTGATAGATCATGATTATGAACAACAACCATGTAAATTCTAAAGAACATCTAGTCTATGACAACAAAACTCTCAATCTGAGTAGAGTAATAGACATTCTGACCTACACGCCATACCAGTTGGTGGCGGTAATGCACACCAAAGGTTTTTTCCAACGTGCCTGTGCGACTTCTTCGTTATACGGGTCATCGCAACCCGGATGCAACCGGTTCGACACGGTTGTTTTTCTTTACGTTTTGCTTTTCCCGAAGACCTAGGTGGTGAGTACAGGAACAAGATGGATAGATGGATGGATAGATATATAGATAAATTGTCAGGCTAAAGTTACACTTCACGGACAAAGTAGCACAGTCATCTTCTATAAACACGCAACACAAAAGATAGTTACTGTCGAAATAAACAACATACATTGTTGAAACTTATTTGACACGCTCAAGTCCAACATTAGTTTTTATAGGAGCTACAGAGCAAATACTATTAGACTTTTAGTAATTAGAGTTTTTACACATTTAGGCAACTATGCATCTACCGCCGCCCCCTCCTCCGCTGCCTCCACTCCGTGGAAACCAGTCCTCATGCGTTAGTCCTCCTCCGTGTCCCCAGTTCGCTGCCGTACCTATTCCCAGTGATGTACGGTATCCAGTCCCAGAGACGGGTAACCCACCACATGCTCCCCATGGCCTGCAGGTGGGTGCCTCCTCTTCAGTCTGGACACTATTCTTAAACACTTAAAATAAGTAAGTCAGGGTGAATTTATTGCACACGCAGAACGAAGCTGCTCAACCTGCAGAACAAGAGGACACTCAATTTGAGGATGAAGAGAAATCCCTTCCAGTTCAGGAGACAAACCCTGCACCTCAGGTCAATGCAAACCCACAGGTGAATTATCTTTGTTATGATAATGTTCTTTAATTCTTACCAACTATATTTTGTCGTGTGAGGGGAGGGTGTTACCAGGAGTATCGTTTTCTCATCCCCAGCCCTCTGAGGTTGCAGATGTTGAGCCAGATGAAGTGGTCAATCAGGTGGATGAAGCTGAAGACGACTGACTGTCGTGAAGCATCAAAATTATTTCCAGTGCATGCGTTGTCCTCACTTAGCGTCACACTACTGTTCCCACTTTACAAGGGTCCATATGAAATGTTTGCATTATACTGTATAAAAAGGGACTCAGAGAAATGTGGAAATTCCAGCATCTGACTGGATAAAAGCCAAAGAAAGTGCCTACAAGAACGTTTATTTTTATCATTCTAAGATGTTGAACAGTAATCGGCATGAACTCTTTGATTTTAGAAAATGAGCTAACCAAGTAACTGTAAAATTATTCATGTTTTGTTCCTTAAATTAACAATGAATGTGTTCTATCTGACTTAAGTCTGATGGGGGTAAGAATAGAGTTCAGATCATTTTATGTTGACTTGTTTCTGTTGTAAGTTCAACCAGCAGATACTTTTAAAATCTTACTAGCTCTAAAGAACGCTTTAGTGTTCGATTACAGTTCTGTCTCAGTTGGTCGTCCCATCAGCCTTCAGAGTTCTTAAGCACAGTAGACTTGTCTTCTCCTGCTGGACATTAAAGATAACAATTCAAAATGTTAAAAATAAAAGTTATCCTCAAGTGGTGCTGATTGAAAGAGTTTACTTCAGTAGTTGTCCAGATATCCTGAGATGCAGTTTTGATTTACTGGTATGAATTCAGTTTCAACAAAGCAGTTTTATCTGCATACTGTACTGTACAAATGTTATTGCAAATACATAATAATACATGCAAATTGTCAGACTTCTCCAATTATAAATGGCTCTTCCATGCATGCCGCCATTGTTGACCTGTCACCAGTCACTTGGGCTGTTTATGTAAGGAAACACGTGAAAGGTGGTAGCCACTTACAAATCTGGCTTCCATTTTTTAAGAACATATTTATTATTTATTAATTTATTTATTCATTTAAAACAAAACAACAAATTCAATATACAAAAAATGAAGATATACAATCATAAATT
>JAVKLF010000100.1:3184875-3200796 GCA_034783495.1 Millerichthys robustus
CAGAGCTTTATCATTGAATAAATCCTTTACTTTGTACAGAACTGCAATGGATCTGGCTATTTTTGTTCTTAAATGATACTTAACATCAATGTGAGTAAAAAAATAAAATACTGAGCAGACTTTGTCTCATGAATTAGTATTTTTGACATGTCTGTGATTTTGCAGCAATGTAACCGCTTCTGACATGAAACACGCAGAGACACAAAAGAAGGCAGAACCTAAAGCCGTCAAGATTTAAACAGTATACTCTCTGGTTCTGTTTAGCAGCAGAACATATGGTGTTAGCAGCTGAGACACGTTGAAGAAGCCTTTTGATACAGCGAGCCAACAGTTGGCCTTGGATAACATCTGGAGCATATGTGAAGGTTTGTCTTGCCTTTTTCAGCGTGTGTCGTCAGCTCTGTCGGTCTCCACTGACATTTCGATCTGAACATGATGACAGGGTGTTTGGGGCAGCCAGTTGGAGGGGATGTTTAGATTGGCTGCTCAGTGTTGCAAATGACAACACAATAAAAAAATAAAGGGGCAGTGCTGATCGGAACGGAACACTACATTAACATTTTACAATTCTGCCCGTTAATTGTCTCTGGTTCTTGTAAAGTGTTTGACTTTCAAACTGAAGCATAAATGTTTTCATTTTTAAAAAGTTTTGTATTTTTTATTAAAGATTTTATTGAAATGGGTGCTGTGTCAGTGTATTCAAAGCAAATGCACAGCTGATAGTTGGACAATTTAGTTTATTTTTGTAAAATAAAGTCATCTCTGAGCACACATCATTGCTTTGGTTTACTGTTTCAATACTTGATGTGTGGATGTGGTTGTTTTAAAAGATCCATGATGTGTTCGACGCTGTGAGATTGTACTAAGAGTGAATGTAACTCATTAAGCAGCCATTTATGTACCCGTGTTAAAGGTTTGCTATAACAGATGCTCATAGAAGTATTTTAAGGTTTACTGTCTTGTACAGGGACAAATATGCAGAGAGAACATATTTCTTGAATTTTAGCTAGCTGCTTTTATTTTTTAGTTAGACTTTTTAGTACTTTTAGGTAATATTTTGTTACTTTTGCCTACATTTTCTCTAGTTTTAGCTTTTAGCTGTCACTTTGTTACTTTTAGCTACAGTATCTTGCTACTTTTGATGTTTATTTTTGTAAAATAAAGTTCTGTATGAGCACACATCATTGTTTTGGTTTCCTGTTTGCATTTGGCTTTAAGGTTTTAGCTAATGTCCTGCTTTTAGCGTCAACAGTGAGCAATCAGCATTCATGCTGCATCTTCACAGAAAAGATAATTCTTGTTATCTTTGGATCAGTCCAGTTTCTGGATGCTTTATCAGCTTATTTAACTTGTAAATAGTTGAGCGTTACAGAACCACGGTCAGAGAATAAAGTCTGTAAACTGATCATTTTTTCATATTACTAACATTTTCTTTCTCCCCTATATTGATCAATACCCATAAAACGCTTCTAAAGACTAGTCATTGTAATTATTGTGCACATTTTTAAGCATCAGTAAAAAAGAAAAACAACACCGCAGGGTGGTACAGTCAAGAACATCCTTTTTATTCAATCAGATGCTGCTTATCTCAAACTGTGTTTTTCTTCTTATGGAAAAGAAACTGTAATTAACACATGCATTTCACCGAGAGCTCTGGGGGTGTTCAGCTTTAACAGAGGCGTAGAAGAGCTGGGAGTCATAGGTGGGGGTGAGGGGGGGCTGCTTATCTCATCTCAGTAACCATACATATTTAGGAAGTAAAGACCAAAATAAAACAACAGAACAAAGAGTCGGAGCGGTCCTGCAGGAGGTGGTCAGAGGGGGAAAAGTTGGAGGGACTTCCCTGAAAACTCAGAGATCAGGTTGTTGCTGGTGTCAGCCGTCTGGTGTCACTGGTTAATACTGCCGAAGGTTTCACTGTGTGGAACCCACAATACTTTACAACGAAAAGTTGGGTTTGAACTGATTTTAATCCAAGGTATTCAACCCCCTCCTTCAGCCTCGTGTGGGACGAGTCCGATTATAAGGTGCTTGTAGCTTTCGTTTTACAGTTCAAAGCATCCTCAAAGACAAATACCCTTATAGCAAATATATATATTTATATGGATATATATATATATATTTGCTAATTAATTAAATTCAAAACAAACAAACAAAAAGGAAAAAGCCAAAATATAAATAGCTAAAAACAAAAAAAAGCATACTTTCATTTTAGTCTGAGCAGCCCCAACCTCCCAAATCATTTCATCCAGCCCCATCTGGTAAAACCCTTTTACCCAAACCCTTTAAACCTTGTCCCATCCGAGCCCACCCGAGGACACCCCCGAAAGCTCGCCAGCGTAATTTGTTCACTTACATTAGCTGCTGAATGGAGAAGCTGAAGAAGATGGGTATGGTAATACAATGTGAAGCATACAGACAAGAATAACATGTGAGCTAACTGCATTCTGCTCAGACAAAAAGTTCTGCAAAGATATTTTTTTTCTTTTTTTTTCACACCCTCCCATCGGCAGAAAAGATAGGAGAGAGAGAGAGAGAAAGAGAGCACGGGAGAGAGAGACAGACACACAGTTAAAGACTACTCCAGTGTCTAAGAGAAAACAGACAGTGGAGACAGGAAAAGAAAAATTAATGCGAGAGCTGAACAAGTTCTTTTGCCTTTTCAAAAAAAAAAAGAAGTTTTTCATCATTTATCAATAAAAAGTAATGAACTAATTCACACCAGTTTCCTTTTTGTACTTTACAAAGGCGCATATCTATATATATAATATAAACATATAGATACACAGCTTTGAAAACGAAGAAAGGATGAAAAGGGGGAAACACGGGAGGGGGGGGCGACAATGGAGGGGATTCATCTGGAAGCCAGAGGGAGAAGTTGCTCCTGAGCATCTCAGTGCAACACTCACAGGCAACCTGTTTTCTCCAGCTAATTTAAAAACAAAAGAGGTGGGGGGGAGGTGGTCTGATTTACAAAATGAGTCCGTGAACAAAAGGCACTTTCAAGGGACAACCTTTACTGCTGGGAAACTCTACACTACGGCACAAGCACTAGAAGAATCATTTACAGAGAAGGGGGAGAGGCTCGCCTCGCCGACGGTTTACGCCTGAATATTTGCTCCTTTGCCCCATTTTTCCTGTTCCTGTCATCTGTACACAAAGTCCTAACTTCACCTCAACATCAGGTGTCTCACTCCAGCTCTGGTTTTATCATGAAAATGAAAGAGGGGTGGAGGGGGGAGTGGTTTCTGGATGCCAACACTTGCCATGTGTTTATGCCAATGTTTGCCAAAATTAAATGAAATAAACTGGGAGGGTTGATTTTTTTCCCCTTTTTTTTGCTGGTGAGTTTCAGGCAGTGAAAGGCTAACGTTTGACGATTTGATTTCTCTCTGAAGGTTGAACTAAAATGCTTTTGTGCCACAACCTTCAAGAACAGGAACCTCTCCCCGTTACTAGATACAAAGAGAAGAATACAAAGAGAGGAATAATGCTGCTTCCTAAATGGTCTGTTACTTTTTGTTCATTCCTTTACAATAGTTCTGAATGTACTTTATAGTGTTAAAGCACCAGTTTTCATCTGATGATAAATCCTTTCGTGAAGCTGTGTAGATTATTTTTTCTCCTTCAGCCCTCCCACATTTTATATAAACAAATGATTACACATTAAACATAAAAAAAAGAGACAAAAGGAAGTAAAAACAAATACCCCCAACTTACAAAGACTAGGATTTTTTTTTCATGGCCCTCTAGTTTAGAGTCCTGGAGCTTACGGACTTGAAACAAATACATTTTTTTTCTCTTTTCTCTTAGCTTTCTTAAAAATCTCTAACAGACAAACACAATGATCTACCCAATGCATTGCACGTGGCTCAATCGACACATATTTTTCAATAATAATACTTTCCATCAAAAGACAAACACTTTTCTTCAAACCTACTGTCGATTAGTTTCATTTTTTTGACATGATCATCTAAGGATTATAATGCTGCAGGTGGCGTGTGTCGTCGGATTCGTAACAGTAAGGTGATGATACTGAAACGGGTTGTGAATGTGTGTGTGTGTGTGTGTGTGTGGGCAATGAGAGTTCAGAAAATAACTGGACTGCCAACAAGCTCTGATAGTAAAAGTTAAAAGGAGTATATATATCTTAAATATATATCTTTCTATGTCTTTACAAAACAAAAAAAGGTTGCACTTCTCTATAATAATTTGTCCTGGGTCGGTGGTTGTCACATGCACCGACACTAACACCCCCCATAGCTTCAGCTTCTTCACGGGGCGAACTGCATGAAGGGACCACATATAAGAGTCACTCAGATGAAAAAAATAACAAGGCTTAAATTTAAGTCTAAATGTCAGCATCAAAGTCAAAATGTTCAGGTAAATGTGAAAATAATGTTTCAGGAATAAAGTTAATTTAATCAAAATCAAACTGCTGGTTTGAGCTTCAAAAATCAAACCATCACTGGTACGAACACTAACCATAACCACAGCTTTTGTAGAGACTTTGTAGGTTTTAATAATAAAATAAATATTATTTTGGCACATATGCTGTAACTTATGTCTGGAGTTGTAAACAACCTGTAAATATTGTCTCATCATTTCCATGGATTTAGGCTTAAGTATGAGTTTTAACAGAGAGCAGTCATAAATAAGCCATTTCAAATTAATTCAATTCAATTACATAGCACCAAGTTACAACAACGTCTCTGGGCGCTGCACAAAAAATATCAATCCAAGGAAGTCTTTTGGAAGCGTCAGATGATTGAGAGCATTTTTAAAGTAAACATTAAGTAAACAAAGATGCAATGAAGCAATTCTTAACTTCTATTGTCCAAAATTGTAGCCAAAATGTCTGATTCTGTGTGGCTTAAAATTCCAGTCCTATATTTAACTATAATGTATCTTGATGGGCAACACTCAGTGTATGTTTGAGACTATTATCGCGCAGAACCAAAGGTTCTGATACTGCAGAAGTAATGAACTGGTTTTGTTTTGTTAGGTTTTAGTTTACAGAATAACAATAGTAAAAATCATCAAATATAATTTGGTTTGGGAGCACAAAGAGGTTCAATTCATTTCACCTAATATCAAAACAACTTTATCCTCAATATTTTGACTTAAATTTTAAAATTTTAAGACAAAAATAAAACCTTCCTACTATTTTTTTTTCCTTTTGAGTGATGCTAATATGCTGCCACGGATTACAGAGGCACTTCCATATATTGTTCTAGTTTTAATGTACATAAAACTAATGCACCAAGACGGCCTGAGAGATGAGACTCAGCCCGGATTCACTATCCCTGCAAAACAGAACCAACGGCCCGGCAGTCCAGTTATTTTGTGAGGTCAGTTTTTTTGTTGAATTGTGACATTGTCACATTGTGACATTTACATAAAATATATTTCAAACTAAAAGACAACTCTTGAATGAATGAAAAACCATTAACAAAGGCAGATTGGAGAACCAAATATAAAGGCTTCCCTTATTTACTCTGTATGGGTTGTGTTAGTTTGCTGTACGTGTGTGTGTGTGCATGAGCGCGCATTTGTGTGTCTGTGTGAGTGCTCCTCCGGATCGTCGCATGATTTGACTACGGAACACAGCATGAAGCAATGCAAGGGATGCGTGTGACGAGCTGTTGTTACTGTGCTGTCCATTTGTGAGAAATTTGAGAAACTGCTGCTACTGTGCAACTGAACTATGAGCGCCCAACTTAATGAATTACTGTAAACAACAGAAAATTATGTTATGACATGCAAGAGAAGTTTAAAACAATCCAGGTAAAGCAAACCCAAAACCAAGTCTGAAAAAAAAAAGAAGCAATCTCAAGAAACAAAGTCAAAGCTAATAATCTGAAGCTGATGCTGTGTGTGCATTATTTAATGTTGCGTGTGAGATTGTTCTAGAGTTGATGATCTACTCAGGGACATAACCTAAAAGGTACCACAGCTTCGTCTCTGCAGAGGCAGCCGACCTCAGCTCGCGTCTCCGATCGTCCATCTTACCACTGATGTGCAACACTTTTCATCCCTAGTTTTAAAATAATAGTGCATAGGTGAGGGGACGAAGGGGCACATGCAGAGCTAGTGTTATGACTGACTGTCGTGAGTTCGCTTTCTTGCACTCGCCTCGTGGCTACCGCCGGAGGACACCCTGATTCTTCAACGGGTAAACAAAGACCAGACACTTAGTGCATATATGTCACACCATCGGATGGTGTCACCATAATTGGCCAATTGGAAATGAAAAAGGCTTGGAAGGGCCGAGCGAACGGAGATGTGGAGGGCTGGGACGACGCAGACGCACAGCTGTGGTTACGGTTTTGACCCTGAGCAGCGCTGAGCTCCAGGTGGGATGGGATGAGTAGGGGTGTCAGGTGATCCTGGAGGACAGATGGACAGGAAAAAATGCACAGAGGTGAACATGTGCCATCTTTTCAACCTGCCCATCTGACTCCACTGGTTACCACAACTTGTTTTGTTTGTTTGGATCTCCCAGCCAATGCATGGAGTTTCATTGTGGAGACAACAAAATGGAAGAAAAAAAATTATATATATTTAAATATATGTATATGTGTATATAAAAGAAAGAAAAACAAATGCTTAATTGGTCATTTGTCAGGTTTCTACATTGTGTTTTCTTTCTGACATTTTCAAAGTGTTTGTGAGACAGTTCATCTTCCTCTTCCTCTTCCTCCTCCCTGCATTCCGAGTCTGTTCTCTCAATCTCACCGAAGCCTCTTGCATGAAGGGGGACAAACGTTCCTATTTGAATCGAGTTGGAGTGGGAGTCCTGCTGAGGGCGCTGTGGTGGGTGGGGTTCAGGTTCTGTAGAAGTACTTTCAATAGTGTTTGGCGAAAAGGACCTTTTAGTGTCAGCAGTTTGTTCTTTATCAGCGGTGATGTGTTTGTTTTTCTGTTTTCAAATCTCCAATTTTCATGACACACATTGAGTTGTAGATTCAGAGAGGCCTTGTCAGAGGAACCAGGACTGTAAAGAAAAACAAGAAAATATTTTCTTATAAATAGATCAGTATATTTTAGTTGAAAATCAGTTAAACTCAGTTCAGTATTTTCTTGCAGCGTGCAAAGAATAATACAGAAAAGCATGACAGTGTATGAAAAGTTATGAGCACATAGCAGCATCTTGCATATTCACACAAGGTTTAAACATGCCATAAAAGCAAAAACTGAATTTGAGGTCATTTTGCTGACATCCTCAGGTGTACAGTACAGTAAATTTGGTGTATCTCACAAAAGCAGGTAGAGTGCAAAAAAATAAAAATAAAAAATACAACAAAAAAATCATCTAAGCTATACAAAATGATGTTGACCTTTTAGTTTTAATCTTTTCGTATTTGAGTCTTTTTTACAACATAGTGTCTCCTCTAGAGTTGCATAAAATGTATTGTAAAAAGTGCTTATCTATCTATATCTACCTTTTTAAAAATATATATTATTTTTGTTCTACAAATTTATAGTTTGATTTCAAATCTGCAGTCATAAGAATTAAGGTGTACTATGACTACTTCAAGCGAGGGGCCAAACTGATTTTGAAATACAAATGTGAAATATCCGTTTTCAGCCACTAGAGGGCGTCCCTGCCACTCAGTTTACATGCAGTAGTTGCTGAGATCAGTCATCCTACATGGAGTCAAAAAAGTTACAACTTCAGCTTCATTGTTTGCTTTTAAAACTTGACAGTAACTTTTTTTTCCCAAATAAAAAACATCTAATTTTTGACAAAGTTACCATTTTTTATGTTATTCTTCATAGCTTCCCATTTGAGCAGCACAGAACTGCAGCGGCTCTGTCATTTGCTACTGGTTCGCATGTAAAATGATCCTCCATGTCATGTCTGTGTTCTGTGAGCTAAAGCAATCTCAGACTACAATGTAAAGCCACAAAGAGCAGCTACTCCAGAGATCAGGTTTCTCAGTTTGATAAGAGGGTAGGAGTGCAGGTTTTGGCACAGACTGAGCTGTTCTGGCTGCCTCCGACATTCCACAGAGTTTAGCTTTGAGAAGAGCAGCTACTCACAAACACCTTTATAGCAAACTTTCTACTCTTTGCCCCTTCATTTGAACAAACCCCCTCAAAACATTTTGTCTTCAATTCTTAACATTTACCTTAATCAGTGTTTGTAGATAGTATCGACTCATTCAACTGGCTCCAACTTCCCCTACACCCCTTCTTTTTCTCCTCTTTCTCTTACCCCAGCTTTCTCAGTGTAATCCTTGGCAGTGGACATGGACCCCCCACCACCACCCTTACCTCCCTTCAAGTCCAAGTTCAACTGCCTATGACATCATGTCTGGTTGCTGCTGGCAACCAGACAGCAGGGATGTAACTGTGGAGTGCAGCAAGCTTCAACTAACTCCATGTCTTTTCAGTTTTCCAGTTTTCTAAGTTTCTTTTACTTTCTTTATTCATGCTCTCCTATTTTTTCCACTCGCTTCCTGCAATAGCTGAGGCCTCACCACCAGAGAGCTCCTCGGACCAGCTTTTCTGTGCTCCGACACGAGTGAAGAAGCCTCTCTCCCTCTGTCTTGGCTTGTTGGCTAGCGGGCTGTAAGGCGGGCTGGCAGGGCCATGGTCTGAACCCTGCCATATGCCAGAGAACAGCAGGACAGGCAGACACTTCTGCGACTCACTCTGGCTCAGGCTGACGCTGACCTACTAGGCTCAGCTAACAGAGAGCTGATGCTGCTAAAGTGCACATTTTTTATTAATTTAGTTAACCAACAGCAGGACGCACGTAATAAACATTCTGAGCAGGTGTAAGCTGCTGTAAAAGCCCCTTTGTTTGGAGGATGGGAGAACGTGGGGGCAAGAGTTTTGGCTCGAAGTTGAAGTGTATGTGCATATACGCTGACACACATTTGGACCGTATTTAAATGTCCCTTCGGTGCCAGAGCTGCATCTGTGGGAGAGCGGTGCAGGTGGAGAGCTCGGGGAGCAGCAGGAGGAGGAAAGAGGGGAACGTGGGCTGCTGATGAACTGGAGGGGAGGAGGATTTGGGGGCAGCTTAGCAGAGCTGTGCCGATGAGGAATGCAGATTGTTTCCATGTGTGGGGAGGGCAGGAGAGCTGATTTGGCTGCAGGCAGGTGCGGTTAGCCCCTAATGAGAAAAGTTGTGTTGGTGATGGAGGAGGCCCAAGAAGCTGCAGTCTCGTGGCAGAGCACACTGAAACCACAATGTAGTGCAGCACCGGCCTCACAAGCTGCACTAATGCATACTGTGGGGCCTCGTGGCGATAAATCAGCACGGCTGGAGCTGAAACTAACTGGCACTGATTACATTCACTGTGGGGAATCTACTGTGGTATATGCACTGTAAACCAATACTGAAACCAAAGGCCTTGATACATGGACAGCACTCTGCTTCAGGGCAGCTGAGAAAGTTTAAATCATTTTAAAATGGGATTAAATCTCTTTTCCAGCATAAAGAAAACCATCAACGAAGCTCATCAATCTTGCACAGCTGATAAAAATGCACAAATTAGACAAAGCTCATAACTTGACCTCCAAAATTCCCAAATCCTAAATTTCAGCAAATCAATTCAATTTTTATTTCTAGAAGTCTACACAAAGGCTTCATACAGCTGATGGTCACTGATCAGTGCAGTAAAGGGTTAGTCAGAGCCATTGTCTGAGTACTGCTTCTGTATCACAGCCTTCACTGTGAACAACATGCTTGTTCATTCAAACCCAGACGCCTGGAAAGCTGCATCCACAAACAGCGATATGCAGAATTGGGCTTGCAGAAAGTGACGAGCAAAAGGGAGAAGAAAAGACACAAAACAGAAAAGGGAGGAGGTATGGGGGGAGAGGTGGACATGTTGGTGGTAAAGTGAATGAGGGAGGCTGGCAGGGTACCTGAGTCTGCTGAGGGATATTCAGAAAGTTGTCCCGTGTTCCGATGCCGACAAACCGGTTGGGAGCTGTGGAGCCTGGCGTGGAGTATGCTACAAACAGAGAGATACAAGTGTGTACATGCTTTTACACACACACGCACACACACACACACCCAGCCTGTAGTAGAGTTTGCTACCCTCACTATCCTTTTTCTTTATAATTTCAAAAATAATTATTAACCTGTTAAAGCTAAAATTATGCACTTCTATCAAATAAGTTTATTGGGAAAGAAAGAATGAGGAATTTAGATTCCGTGTTGGACACAGTGGTGACTGATTCTCATTGTTGAAGGGTTGGTTTCTATATTTTTCTTAATCTACCTACCTAACCTACTAAACTTTTTATTTAGGAAATAGTTCCAATTTTTTGAAGTGAGGATTCTGTATTAATATATATAAAACACACTGTCCATAGCTCTTTGAACAACCTCAATTTGGAGACATGTTTACATCTTAAACCGACTGATGAGCTAATGGCTAGTCCAAGTCAGGTCAAACCTAAACCTTAGAGGACCTACCTCCAAAGCATATGGCTGTGGTCTTAAAACGACCCTAAACTTCACAATTTTACAACCATTCTCCCAAAGGTCATCGTTTAAACTTTTCATCTGGTATCAGTTTCTCATTATAGTTATTTTGACATAAATATTCGAGAATTTCTTGTTTGAAGTGACCCAGGCTGCACTGAAAGAGTCACACTGCTGCTGACGCTATTTACAAGTAAGCATAGAATTCTGTTAATCACTGTGTGATGAAAAATTGATGGCTGTGTTAAGCTCTATGACATGTTTGCTCAAACTGCTTTAACGCAAGATGGCTGCAATATACTTTGTTTTAGGCCCTGCTCGCAGTAACCGTTAGCTCCTCAATCCGGTCAAAATAAATTTTTCCAAACTCGAGTTGTTCAAAGAGATATCTACAACAGGTGAGATATTCTTCATAACTTTTAAACAGACCACCAAACTTCAAATTGGTTGAAACATTCTTTTAGCACGCAGTCTGTAAAAATCAGTTCTAACATCGACACGGTTTTGCAATCAGATGTGGCTGCACTGTTAGTCACAGCCACTCCTCAGCAGCCCCCGACCTCGATATTCAACCTATAGCTTTATTTTTGAAAACCATAGAGGATTCCCAGTGGACTAAACAAGGTGACTGTGGAGGGGTGGTGGAAGTTTGTTTATTACCAGCCATTTTACAGGTTGAGGGGAGCCCTTTCTACACAGTGACACCACTCAGTGATGGCACAGGACCAAATTTAGGGCAGTTGTGCTCATAGGACTCCAACATGATGACGGCTGAGCAGAACCTTCACTGTGCTTGAACTGAGTGGGTCGAGGGAATGGGAGGGGATGTGCAGGGGTGACAGTGACAGGACTGGAAACTGATGCATGGCTACCATATGCATCTATCTGTGTGTATGTGTGTGTGTTCCATGACTTATTAGGATGTCTTAAAAATCACGGACAACATTAAAGTTAAAAAGATTTTTTTAAATACAGCGAAAACATTTGGATGAGAAAGGAAGATCAAAAAAAAAATCCCATATTTATTTATATAGATGTTGATATAAATAAATAAACAGGAGTGACATGTTAATCTGAGAGAGAAGACAGAAAGGAGAGGAAGGAAAGCTGAAAGGAGGGGAAGTGGAAAAAAATGTTGGAAGTAAAAGGAGCCCTGGTTGCTCTTTCCAGTTGCCCCCTCTTGTTGTGCCTCTCCCGTGACCCGACTCTCGTAGCGAAACCTGTCTGGGTGGAGTGGAACCAACCAAAGCTTCACCGCACAGAGATCACTCTCCTCTTTCCCGCTCCCTCAATACAGCACTAATTAGATTAGATTTTCCTATTCATGTTTAGAGACATACAATATTTGTTGTATAATGCTGCATTTTTTTTCTCGTTTTTTGTTGTTCTCAATTTTTAATTGTTGTGAGGAGAAGTGTGTAAAAGTGGCGAGGGGATTGTGTGGGTAAAGTGGGGCATGAAGTCTTTTTTGGAGTCCACGCCAACTGCCCTAATTTTGTTCCCTTAAAAAGAAAAAAAGAGAGAACTAAGGAAAAAGGAAACAAAGAAAAGAGGATATGAACATATATCAAATAAAGAAAAGAAGAAATCAAATAAAGAGAGAGGAGAGAGAAATGGGGGTAGGTTGTGTTGCTGCTGTCAGAGAGACATGCAAAGTCTGCTTTGATCAAAGGATTGATTCTACAGAGAAAATGAGCCCTGCTCTGTTTTCACAAACTATCCAACACATCCTAGAGAATGGAGAGACTACGCTGGCTCTTGAGCTGCTAGCCATAACCAGACAGAGAAAGAGGGGACCTTTAGAAGGAGAAAAGATGGAGAAAGGAGATGGTTTGCAAAGGCATGGAGAGAATAAAAGGAGGCTGGAATTCAAAGAATGAGAGCGTGAACCCCTTTCAGACACGCACTGCTTTTCATAAATCTGATCTGAACACCCGTGTTCAGCAGTAGTAATCTTATTAGAAACCCTCACCTAAAACTTTCAAAAGTAATCTGAACTGCAGCAGCCTCATTTACAAATATAGACACTTGAAGCAGCTGTAGGTAGGTGGATTGTGTTGCTGTACAAATAAGAAATAGGAACACTTTCTAAATTTCTGTGTCTTTGCATTGGTGCAACCTTTTGTACCTTTAAGTGCACAAATGACTGAACGCCAACTCTTTAATACATCAGTGATTGTCTGAAAAGAGCCACAGGGGAGTTTGAAAGAGGTTTGGCAAAGGCGTGGTTTCTGCCATGACAGGACTTCTTGTTGCTGGTACTGTACAGCAGTGTACAGTCAATAAGGGGGTGGAAGAAACAGGAGTGAAGCTCCTGGGGCTGCTGAGTTTGACTGAGCAGACTGCAACCTTACTGAAAACGAAATCTATGATGTTCCATTGCGATAGCATTAATAGTCACTTCAGACTTGTGTAATTTTATCAATTGAGTGAAAAGCTTACTGAAGACAGACTGAGTGTGGCAGCCCTGCACAGAAGTACTGGAACTCGAGTGATGGTTACATCCTTTCAGGGCTAATATATAGGATATTTAAAAAGAATAAAGTAGCAGTCAATGTTAGCTTGAACTGGAATTTGTGAAGTTTTTCGGGAGACTGAGCATCAATATGGATTTGTAGAGGGGAGTGGGAGGGTGACTTACACGGAGATGTGGGTGAGCTGAGTCCGCCGTCAGTGGGCGTGCTGATGGTTTTAGAGTCGGGCATAGGGAGGGGCACAGGGCGTGCCACCGGGGGTGGCGGGGGCAGCAGGAAGGAGCCCGGCATTTTGCTCTGGCCACCTCCATTAGGCTGCAGACGGACCATACAAATAGGGTGAGGAAGACACACCCCGAGAATACAATGCACAGGGAGCCATACACACGCAGGCAGACAAAATATTGGAAACTAAGACATACATTCACACTTACACATGGAGAGACACTTTTTTTTAAAAGAAATAAAAGACATTGCTTAAAAGTAGTGAGAAAGAAAATTAAATAGGGAGAAAAATATGAAGATCATCACACAAAAGGAAAAAGAAAAAATGTTGTCCATGTAGATATCGAGGAACTGTTCAGAGAAGTCATTGTGAAATGTAAAGAAATTAAAAAGGAAAATCAAAAGTGTACAAAATACGACTCCAGATGAGTGTGAATTGGTTGTGTAAGTGTGTTTGCAATAAAAAACAACAACATTTGATTCAGTGTGTTAAGGAATGAAAACAAAGGATAATAATAGGTAATGGAAAAAGGGGCTTGATATGTGGATTCAAAGTTGCTCAAAGGTTTGAAGTAGAGGTTTACAGTACTATTCTGCTCCTTAGTGAATGTGTATCAAAGCACTCAGGTATGTCTGTCAAAGGCCAGTTTAGTCAGCAGTATAACGCATTTTGATATTTAGAACTTATTCTTTCAGCACAGGTAAGTTTGGGCATGCTGATGAGACCACCAAATGGATTGTTACCTTTATCAGTTGATTTCTGAATTGGGCTTTTGGCACCACAAAGTACCTCAGCCTCAAAGCCTAAAAACACTGCCCTCTGTGCTGCCACGAGCTTTGGCATTTAGTTTCCTCCTCATTTCCAAATGAACACTTAACGTGAATGTGGTGCATTTCAGAAAACAATTTCAGATTTTGTCGCAGTGGGAAACTCTTGGATAGGTAGTGATGTATTACTTTGTCCCATTTACACGACCTAATCCCCCATCATGCCTTGAGAAAGAAAATCTTTACATGCAGCCAAACAGATTGCGAAGGTGTTTGTGCCTCATGAGAGACAGTGGCTGTTGAAAGTCAAAGAACCGAAGTGAAAATGGCAGGTGGGATTGTTCCTGGAGTGCACATGAAGTCTTAAACATCTTCTTTGGGTTTATTCCGAGGATTCCAAATTCTACAAACATTACAAATCCTTATGCGTCTATAAACCTTCAGCCAGCTTGTCCCCTATTTGCAGCCTTGCTTCTCTACAGATGTCTCAATGCCAGTTGACAATTTTGTCCACATAAACCATTTTCTACCTCTATTTCCATGTCTGAAAAGCTAGATCCCCTCTGGCTCAGCTGTAAAACACACCATTGTGAAGTATACTGAACCTGTGATGAGTCAAAGGTAGTTTGGCTCCCTTTCTAAATCTTTTCTTCAGCTGAATTTCATTTCTCTTCTAATAAAGCACAGCTGCCTGCCTCCTCATGTTGATGGATTTGCCCTAAAACCTTCCCTGATGATTTGGTTTCATTTCAT
The DNA here is from genome assembly GCA_034783495.1 of Millerichthys robustus. Taxonomy (NCBI): domain Eukaryota; kingdom Metazoa; phylum Chordata; class Actinopteri; order Cyprinodontiformes; family Rivulidae; genus Millerichthys; species Millerichthys robustus. Next base: position 3,199,546 of record JAVKLF010000100.1, read on the forward strand.
AAAAAATTGCTCAGCTCTCAGGTTTGGGCTCACTTGACCCTGTTGTTCCTGCAAAAGTAATAAGGTATAAAATGATCCAGCAAGTCTTTTCAGATTCTGTTCTTTATGTTTCTGTTTTCCATTACACAGCACCTTTGATTGTTTCAACAGAAAAGAGGGTGATTTCTAATATTTATCAATCTTCTTTAGTGTCAGTTCTCATCACAAACTACAACTCTGCAGAACACAGCATCCCACGGTCACCCCTTCCTCCTCTGCAAAACCCACAAATCACCTACCTGCGCACTGGGCTGTCCTGTGCCGTCGGTGCACACAAACTGCACAAAGTCCTTAAGCGGGTCCTGGTGATGGTAGCGTATGGTGGGGTGGGTGAAATACGGGCTGGACTGCTGGATGATAGAGGAGGAAGGGAAGTGCAGAGCTGAAGCTGGGGCACGGGGACTCCCTGAGAAACAAAGGTGACAGGAAACAAAATGGTAAAGGAAGGAGGAGGTAAAAGAGACCAAAGGTAATAAAAAACACACTGAGGTTAAAAAGTACAAATAAACTCTCGTACATAAAATCAATGAATACATTAACATGCACACATGCACAGTATTTAATATGTGCAAAATAGATGAAAAAAACAGCTGGTAGGTTAAGACCAAGCCCCATTTTTGAGCTAACAAAGAAAATAGCCTTGTCATTCTCTTTTGGTTGACCAACTGAAGCTGTTCCTGTTTATAAATGGCTGGCATTAGCCTTGGCTACTGGACAACATCTGCTCCCATTCATTTTAAAAATCAACCCACTGGATTTCTCTGCAACTCTGGTAAAAGCTTAGCCTCTTCACGCATGCACACACACTATTTGTTACCACACGCACACTTTCACAGCAAAATACAAACTAGAGTGTTACAGTATTTTCTGCCTTCTGCTCCGTCTTCGTTTCTCTCCTTCTCACCCACACACAGACACTAACCACGAGGGTATGATAGAGTTACACACACACACACAAACACAGACAGAGAGTGGGTTTGTATTTCTCCCACTTTTGTTTTATTGTTTGTCCGTGATGTGTAATCAATCAGAGGCATATCCTTGCTGTGCGGTTCTGCCCAGTAGTTTGAAGCTTGGGAGAGAATCTGCCCTCTGCTCCCAAACGACCACAAAACACCTCCCAGAGACATTAGTCACCCAACCACACACACACACACACACACACACACACACACACACACACACACACACACACACACACACACACACACA
>JAVKLF010000100.1:3258690-3274916 GCA_034783495.1 Millerichthys robustus
CACACACACACACACACACACACACACACACACACACACACACACACACACACACACACACACACACACACAAAGGCATGCATATTTTTTTATTTTTTTATTTTCTCCCATAAAATTTCTCACAAAAAAAAAAACCAAACACTTGGAGAACTATATAAATTAGAACTCTTGTCATATGAAAATAATGTATAAGCCAGAATACTACACTGTCATTTAAACAAACAAAAACATAAATATAATATGTGAAAAGAAGTTGCTTTTTTCTGATATATTTTTTAGCTAAAATAAGCTACAATTCTTTTGTAATTTTAGAAATTATTAATAAAATGACTAAAACAAAAAAACAAAATCCGTTAATGGATAAATGCATCTTAAATGTTAATATTTACATGATACACCAGCTTTTTCTTGTAGTTCTGCTCATAATTATTTCTATATATTTTATGTGCCATTCAAGGGAGTTTAAATGTTTCTCTATAGGTGTGTATTATTGTACCATACATCTAAACATGAATGTGGTCATGTATATGTGTGAGGAGAGTTTTTCTCTGTCTAATAATATCCATACTGGAACATACCTGGCGTGTGGACGAAGTAGGCCAGGTAAAGGTCCAGCTCCTTGACAGACACTCCGATGTGGTGCGGCTGGACGCACAGGCCGGGGTTGGTGCACTGTGGAGACTTGACCAGCCGCTCCCCGTCTGTGCTCTCTAGGGGGCTGCCCTTGAACAAGATGACCATCACCAGGTCCAGCCGCCACACCTTGTCGGCCTGACGTAGGCAGTCGATGCGGCGGATCTTGCCCTTCTGGTCGGGGTTGGACAGCACACAGCAGGGGGGCTTTTTGCCTGTGATGGTTAGCACAAAGTCCTCACGGAACTCGGGCCGGATGTCCTTGCGGAGCTTGGCCAGCAGGCGCGAGGCCCACTTCTGCTTAATCTCTGGCTTCTCCCCAAGAAGCTCATCCTTTACCGCACGTTCTTCCTCCTTGGACATGCGCTTCTCGTGCTTCTTGAAGTATTTGCGCTTGCGGGCCTGCAGGTTGAACCAGGTGTAGGCGAAGGCGCGGACGTGGGGCAGAAGGGCCTCGATGAATGGGTGGAATTCATCCTGGACGAGAGAGGAGGACGGGGGGAGGGTGGAGGAGGAGAGGGAGGAGGGGGGGAGGCAGGAGGAGGCAGAGGAGAGAGAGGGGGAGAACGGGGGAGAGAAGGATGGGGAGAGAGGGAGCGGGGGTGAGGAGGGGAAGAGAGAAGACAGGCAGTTAGCACCGGCACGCAGCATGGAGGAGCGGCGCCTGCTCCGTGTGAGCGGAGGAAAAGAATGAGAGAGAGGCGCTAAGAGACTGAGAGAAAGAAAGAGAGATAGAGACGGGGAGAGAGGGAAGGATGCTTTACACTAACAGAGACACATCACACTGAAGGACACAAACACTGAGCAACGCAACAATGACAGACTAAGGTAAGAGATGACACGAGACGAGACTTTCCTGCAAATGATGATGCAAAATCTGTACATTTAAAAACATAATCAGGCTCACAAAATCAAATAAGTCCTAAATCTAATAAACTACAAAACAAAAGAAAATAATATGAAATTTAGAAATTGTAAAAAGATAGGACTGAAGAATAATTTTAACAATTTACTAAAAATGTAAACTTTAAACACATTAAAATAAAATAAAAAAAACATTCAGTGCACCAGCAATACAATTTTACTAAATACTCAAAAATATATAAATGAAACAAAAAACACCCAGTAGTTACCATTTTGCTCTTTCATCATAAATTTACTCCAACAACTGCACAGAAACTTTTAAAGCAGAACCGATGTAGTACTGTTAAGCGCTGGAGTGCTGCTGGGAATATTGGAAAACTAAAAACTGAAAAAGACAAAAGAAGAAAAAAGAAAAAGAAAAAGGCAAATGGCAAATGGCAAAAGAAAAATAAAACACGGAAGCTTAAAATTTCTCCATTAAAAGCAGCAGGAGGGGGAGAATCTGACAGGCCAAAAAGGCAGAGTGTAATACCAGCACAGGAACACAGGAGGTACTGAAGCAAGACCTGCGCAGGAGGTGCTGCTCAAGAGCTCAACAGGAGGAGAGTGAAGACAAGTTTGTAATGTCTCTGTCTAAATATAGAAGTTTTTAAGAGCTGGTTGTGCATAAAAAATAAAAGCAATGACACAGATAAAGAAAAAACAATTAATCAAAAATCAAAACGAGCTTCTTTGAAAAAAATTGTAGAAAAAATATCTCGATGAAAAAAACACACACACACACACACAAAAAGGAAAAAGACTGGTTGGCAAAGCGGCACGTGCTTTTGGTTCAAATCTGATCTGCATAGGAGTCACAGAGAGTGAGAGCTGGACAACAAGGAAGGAGGGGTGGTGCGGACGAAGGAGAAGAAAAAGACGAAAAAAAAAACGAGGAACGAGTTAATGTTGGAAGACTGTGCACGACCACTGGCAAACCCGAGTGCAGCTTCTTTTTTCTTTTCCCCTCTTTCTCTCCAACTCTGGCTCTTTCTGTCTCTCTTCCTCTCCACTTTCCGTCTCTAACCATTGACTGAGTCTGTGCCAACATGTAGAGGGCCCACCTATTTGGCACCGAGTCGCAAACAGCCCAGCCAATACGCACGCTCCCAGCGCTCAAAGGGAGGGAAGAGAGAGACATGGCACAGGGAGAAGCAGGGAGGTGGGGGTGTGGATGGTTGGTGGCTGGTAGTGGGTGGGGGGGCTGTGAGTGGTTCAGGCAGAAGGCATGTCATTAGCCAAACAGACAAGTTCCAATCTAGCGCAAAGGCAAAGTCCAGAGGATATTAATTTTACTTGCATCCAGACAGCACCCTCCTTCTAAAGCTACCCCCCCCACCACCACCACCATCCCTTCCCGTTCCACACCACCTTCGTCACCAACATGGTCACAGCCATCCCAACAAACCAGCTCACTCTCCAACCACCCCCACCTTGGAAAAAAACACCCGTCACTCCCTCTCTGTGCTCGCGTTACACCACCTTGGCATGGGATGGCATGAGAAAAAAACACACACACACACACACACAAAATCCCACTAGACCCTGAGACCAGCAGCTGCTCCTGGATTTACCACACAAACAAAGAGAGGAGGGGGAAGAAGAAGACCCCCACCACCACCATCAGCCCCAAACAAAAAATACCATCCAAAAACATGCTCTCTTGTTTCAAAATGCACTCCTACGTCCAAACTGGCCCTTTCTCCTCCTCCTCTCTCCATTTTTTGTTGTCACTCTACTTTAATAGCCCCCAACAGTTCCGACACAGAAACATATTAAAAGTTTCTGTTACCAAATTAGGGATCAATTTCAGACGGCTGAAAATCCTGTGGACAGGACAAGCAGCGCATGTTATACTAGAGCTATTGCAAACAGGCAATCGTTCACATTTTATTCAAAAGCAGTTTAGTATTGCAAATCTTTAATTTGCAAACAAGTTTTTATAATAATGCATTATAACGTTTAGGATACAACACAAGTTCAACTAAAACTCAGCACAAAGGGGCGAAACACAAACCTGTTTGGTTGTCCTTGACTGCTGACTTGTAACTTCAGAGGGACAAGCTGCGTCCCCGCCACTTCAAAAGTAAACTATGGCATACTCTCACCAAAAGCCAGTTCAACCTATTCTGATGCATTTACATTTTATTATTATTTGTGGCATTTAAATGTTCATCTATCCATCCATTTTCTTTACCCACTTTTCATTTCCAGGTCATGGGGAGGTGGTGTCCATCTCCAGCAGTCACTGAGCGAGAGGCAGGGCACAGACTGGACAGATCACAAGTCCATCACAGGGACACAGAGTCAAACAACCGTTTACACTCTCACTTACACCTATAGAGACAATTTAGAGTTACCAGTTTACCTAACATGCATGATTTTGGGTCTGTGGAGGGAAACCGGAAAACCCAGAGAAAACCCACGTGTGCATGTAGAGATCATGCACAACTAAACCCAGGAAAGCCAGGAGACAAACTTGTGACTTTCTTGGTGTGAGGTAACAGCTCTAACCACAGCTCCACCATGCCACCTGCCTTTAAACGTTTGTCTTCCAAATTGCGCACACAAAAAAAAAGTGGAAATAAAATTAAACACATTGGCTAAATTGTGCTGTCCAAATTACACGAATTAGTCTATGAGGCTCACAGGAATTATAGAGATATTGTCAAAATTGGAATCTCGACAGTGGGCAGCCATAAAAAGCTAGCTAGTCATGTGGCAAAGTTGAGGGGCAAGCCATGCGATTGTGGTTGAAGCCACCTGCTGTGCGACGGGACAAGTTGACTGTGTGAACGCCCTACAAAGACTGGAGTCCTCTGGTTGGCTCCCAGGACCATCAGATTTAGTGTGGCCTGCCCCTTCTGTCAGTGTCTGACAGAGGAGCTTCAGCCCGGATGACTGGCTGCGCCACTGAAAGCCTGGCAGGCCGGCTGTAAGTTTGGCTGAGGCGCTGTATGACTGGCTGGGTGAATGACTAGTTGGCAACTCAGGTAGGTAGATAGCTGGCTAGTTGAATGCCTGGCTTGCTGGCCCGGTCACTGCTATTAGACCAGGCCGAACCGGGCCTGGTGCCGCTTGTTCACTCTAACATACGCCTGCCTCGCGCAGCCGAGCCGAACATGTGAAAATACAGGGGGGGGGGGGGGGGGAGTAGAGGAAAGAGATTGATGCAAATAGAACACGAGGACATGGAATTAAAACAGCTGTGTTTGATTCGTTTTTTGTTTTTTTTTAGAATAATCAATAAAGGTGTTTGCTTCTTTATTTGAACTGACAGGGGTGATTTAGACATTTTGAGCCACAGACAAAGAAGTTTTATGTGACAAGTGTGTTCAGTTCCTGTAGCATGTTCCTAGTTAGTGACAGGTAAAATCCACAAGAATGTTAGATGACTAATAATACATTCCCCTTCGTTTACTGAAACGTGAGACACTTTTGCTTTTGTTGTTCCAACCCTGAAGCATGTTTTTATGGCATGACTCTTGTTAAGATCATTAGAAACTGAACCTATTACCAGGCAACAGCAAATCTTATCTAAAAAAAATCACAAGCCTTATTATGCTCATAAAAAAGGGCTGAATGCAAACAGCTCAGTGCACAATTTGCTAGTCAAAGCAAAAAAAATTTCTTTTTTATGATTTTGGCCAAGAATCGAATGTGTGGCACCCTGCTATTTAATGTGTTTTTTTTTCCTCTTCATGGAATTTTTAAACCCACATTTTCTTTAGCTCATTAGTGAAGTTTGCTCCTGTTTGCTCAGAGATATTCACGACAAACAAAGGGTTGGTTTTTCAGGCCTCAGACACTGGATTATGCCCCTAGTTATACCTGCAACGCAATAATTTAAGTCAGAGTTCATCTTGTGTTTGTTTACCATGCTCCGTCTTTCAGAAAATGATAACCTTTGTTTGTCAGGCTGGATAAAGCTATTTTCATTTTAAATCATGCTACATCATGCAGGAAAACTCAAAGAGTGAGAGAAAAATAATGAGCACTTCTGTAATCTTTTAAACCAGATGAATAAAAACAGCAGCAAATACAAATACTTGTGTACTTGTTTTAGAGGAAAGTAATAAAAGCTGATTACTTAGTAAATTGATTACTAACTTTTTAAAAGGCTTATACTGGAGTGGCTGATATGTGACAAAAGAGAGGCCTAACATGAAATTTAAACTGCAACAAAGTGTGTTTGCAGACACAGGACTGATTTTATATTTGCTAATTAGTTCTTATATATATTTTTTACAATTGTAACATTTATTCTAAATGATGTTAAGGTGTTGAGCTGTAAACTCCGCTGTGTGGCCTATACTCTGCATCTCCACATTTCAACAACAAATTAAAGTGTTCATATTCTCATAATAAAATAAAATAAAAAAGGAAACCTACCCTTTTCGACGTCAAACACGGGTTTCGACTCCATAATAAGTGTCTCTTAAGAGTGCACACACCACAGACTCCGTCGTTATGTTCAGAAAAGAAATTACACATTTTGGACATACGTCTCCAAAACTCACCTACCCTTAATACTGGATTTGTTCACATTTGAAATTTGTCACTCAGAAAATGACGAGCTTGAGCCTTTTTTAATGTTTTTCTCGGACCGGTGTTGTGCCGAAAAAAGCCCCCCTGCTGTGAAAAGCCCGCGCGCAGTTAACCACAGTAGGCCAGTGTGAATGCCGAGAGTCGGCTGGATGGAGGGGGAAAAGGGAGAACCATTTTCCTGTAGTTCTGTCTTTTTTTTTTAACAAAAAACATATGACCTAAATACTTTTACATATTTAATAAATACAACTATGGCCAATTTTAGAAAGAGGATAAACAACCTGTAAATTTTCAAAGGGCTTGTACTGTCTACCTGTGGACTTTATTTGCATTTTATTGGCTTCAACAAGAACTCGGCCTTGTTTCCAGACTGCTGTAAATACCTGTAATATTATTAGCTCACATGAGAAAAAAAATTCAGGAATTATTCTCAGTAACCAAAGGGTTAAATATCCAGCGCATGAGACGCAGAACAGACCAGGCAGGTTAAAAGCTACATCATTCATGTCCTGCTTATTAGTAAAAAAGACTAAAATTAGTCCTAATTCAACCCTTTTGTTCTTTAAATTCAGTTAAATGAAATCACAATAGTAAAAAAAAAAATTAAACAAAATTAAAACAGTATCAACAAAATAATGCTTTTTAACAAGCAAATAACTTTTTATTTGGATTGAATTTATACAACTCGTTTATAATTTAGTGTTCCTCTAGATGGTTTAAACATACATGTAGGCTATGTCAATTAAAAAGGAAAATAAATTTTCAAATGTCTAAACAACTGTCATACTGCATTCATAAAAAAAAACACTAAATTGTTCACTGAAAAATCTGTAATTATTAGAAATTAAAACAATTTCTATGTTTTTGTTTTATCATTATTATTATTGTTGTTGTTGTTGTATGTTAAAATATTTCTAGATATTTGATCATAAAGGCATACAAAAAGGAACTTCTGTTTTGAAATTATCGTTAGCCTATAGCCTAAATGCAAAAAAATATATTGAATTTTATTTTTGAACATGGACCATGTAATGTAATAATAAAAAAAATGTTTAGTATTACATTGCTCTTTTTTAATGTTAATTTCCATCTGCAGTTCATACTTTTGGCTTTTAAAAAAAGAAGAAATAATATCAGTTTAACATGTTTTTGTTGTTGTAGTTTTTTTTTATCAGTTAAAGATAGTCATCTAATATGAGAACCAAAATCACACAACACAAAATCTGCAGGTTTCAGCTCGCCTGGACTCGTCACTACTGGAATTTGATTTGGACATCTGCTGTGTAAAACTTCAGATTGACTCTTACTGCAGTGATGTAAGGGAAAGTCTCTGAAAGATATGGGCTTTTTTTCCTTGTGTGTGTGTTTGGTTTGTAAGAAGTATAAAACTACACCACAGTAATATGAGTGAAAGTCTTCAAGTCATCTAAACATTTTTTATATAAATAAACTTTTTTCTGAGTTGGGTAAACGTTACATAAAACTGTTTTATTTGACATAGCAGAAGCATAATCTTATTTCTGTCCACACTGTGTATACAAAGGAATCGAAGACAGATGGGAGGGGGGTCTTCTGTGAGAGATTAGTTTTTTTTTTTACATTTTTCTATATGAAGCAATGGAAAGATTAAAAAAAATGTGTACACAGAGGAGGCTGGACCTGTGGTAATGAGAGGTGACAGGTTAGTAGCCCCAAAGCAGGATATTAATGAATTACACCGACGTTCTTGTGCACCTTCCTTAAAAACTCCCATCTGGTGTTAAAATGTATAGTTTTTCCATTTTCTATTATTTTCTGTATGTCCATTTAGACACATATCCACACACACACGCTCGCGCACACACACAAAATAAAATTTCCTTCCATGACATCTTATTTCTTCCAAATTCTTCCATTTTGAGCTAGCTCAAACCCTTTTCATCTGTTCTGATTCCCAGAAGAAAAAACAAATTAAAAATCTTTATTCTCTGCTCTCTTTCTTCCATCGCTACAGATTGATGTTAAAAGTGTGCCCGCGTATCATTTGTAATTACGCCTGTTTACACACTGAAGCATTACTACGTGTGAAAATCTGGAAGCCATTTGTGGCATGAGGCTGAGCGGGAGGGACTGAGAGAGCGAGCGTCAAAACGGCTCCATACACACAAGGACTGATGGAGAAGCAGGCCGCTTCTGACGTGAACTGCAGACTGGGGTATTGCTAAACTCAAGCTCCCATTTGTGTGTCGAGTTTAGCTTTTTCTGTATTCCGGCCACAAACGTAAGCACATCAGTGACAAGATCAATGGCCCCTCGTGCTTTGGGAACGGCTCTTGAACGTTTGTTCAGCCAGGATTGTTTGGAGGTTTATGTGGTTTCTGATTGTCACCTCAAACAGTTAATCATAAACAGAACTCCTCACACGGTGTGCACCACAAAAATGTATTTTGGGAGCCGTTAACCATACATTCCTCTGCTGCTTGTGTCATTGTGGTGCAAAACTGGAGTGGACAAAATCATATATTTCCAAAAACTATATCAGGAGATTCTCACGTGTTGCTGTTGTTAGATGGGACAGTTTAAAAATACATACAGGTAAACTACTGCACATACATTGTGTTTGTGTATTGAGGATGATTGGAGTTATACATCACTGGTCTGTGGCTGATGCAATACAATGCCACTGATCTGATTCGTTAAAGAACATGGGCAGCAAAAACTGATGCAAAGCAATAAGATCCCCGATTATGATGCAGTTCAGCATTAATCATAATGCAATGCAAATTTATATGAATTTGATTGAACATTTTGAGATTTGGCGAAATAATTATACAACATATTATAAACAATAGAACATAGATTTACTGTTTTTCCTGGAAATTTAGCTGATTCATATTGCTTTAAGCACATTTTCAGTGTTTGTTGCTGTTTACGTCAGTGCTGCTGCAGTTCTCCTGGACTGTGGGTGTCATTAAAGAGAAAACTATACAGATAAACAAGAAGATTTACAGCCTGCTGTCTACTGTAAGGGAATCGGCTCTTTGTACACAAACCTATCTACATTTAAAATTTTCGCACATTTTTTTTAAGTGGATACCCGTGAGTAAAAACAAACCTGCTTGGTGACTATTAACTACCAAACAATCAAATTTTATCAGTACAAACATTTTATAAATCCATGCATCTAGATTTAATTCCAAAACTGCCTCAGAACTTGGCTGCTCTATCTTTACAGCTGCATAGCATACGCACAAAGCACCGCTGGTGTCGCTTTTTCCATCGGGGTATTGCAATAAAACTTAGCAGATCCCCTTGACAAGGGCAGCCATTCCTGATAGGTTCAAGAAGGCAGTGTGACTGTGTGGATATCTGAGTGTGTGTGGGGTGAGACACCAGGTAAGACCCCTCCAGCGGCTCAGCCGGCTCCTATGCCCTGCCTACAGCTGCAGTAGGGCGCTTTGAACCTCACGATTAGCAAATGCAGCAGGATTCGAGGAGATAATGAAACCTGATATCCCCTCCCCTTCCATGCCCTGCAACTGCCAGTTGCCGTGGTCTGCAAGTCCTCGCACAAGAGATGCACTATTGAGAGACTTTCTCCCTCGCTCGTTCACTCCCCCACACTTGGTTCTTTTATTCCTCCCCAGCTCTTGTTTCTGCCAGTCGTAAAGGCGAGGTGCCAACCTCTCCACCAAAGCCGGGCAGAGTGCCCTCACCCTTTATGCAAATGATTCACCACAACCCCGACTCACACGTTCATTTTGTGCCCTCCTGCCATCAGCTATTTCCCAATTCTTTAGATTTTCCCTCTACCTGCAGCACTCTGCTTTTCTTCTCTCTGACACTTCCCTTTTTTCCTATGCTTGATGATTTTCAGTCATCCTACCATCTGATTTTTTCCACTTCACCAATTGCCCTTTGATTTCTACTGCTATTTTCTACCTCCCCATTAACTCCTTCCACAGTGGAACTCCATTTCTCACACTGCCTGCCTCACCCGACTCTCATTCGTCGGTGCCAGAAAGCCAAGTCAGAACCTCCTTTTACGCTCTTTCTCTTTTAATCAACACACAGCCACCCGCGCTATACCACTCACCCCCGGCACCTCCCTCAAAGCCGAAGCGTCTCTCCCGTAAAATAGACTTTATCTTTTTTAGCTGCAGTGCAGTTTATGTAGCCATTAAATCATCTGTAAGCATTTAAGACTAAGTGGGTCATTTAAAAAAAAGCCATTTGGCAAATTTATGTGTGCCCTCCATGTGAATCTGTGCTGGGTTTTGTACGATTGATAGCTTCCTTCATTGTTCCTTGTGTGTGCTTCCATTCTAGTGGTTTTCTTTTACAAATTAAAACAAAACTCAAAGAGCACCGTTTTTGACATGCTGCAGTGGGTTCTCGCTTTAACACAACATGTATATTAAATTCCAATTCAATTCCATTTACCATAAATTCTGTAGTCATATCTTGACACTAAACCTCCAATGAAATTTAAAGGTTTAGGTTTTTTTTTGAAAGAATACATGTCTTTGCAGCCTTTCATGCAACGTTATACTAGAATCATTTTTTGTTCAGAAACAACAGAGTTTTTGCCATTCTGTTTGAACCTTCAACATAACATTTTGTGTGATTTCATGCCATTTTTGTGAGATCTGTTCACACTCGCAGGATGTGTTGGGGCTTTATGTTCAGCTAATACCACAGCAAACGTTGTCACAATATTTGTAAATTAGACAATGGACATTACAGAGTTTTATTGTTTCAAATATTGCATAACTTGTCATAGCACAAAGTGTGTATTGGGCATGGCTCTCAGCTACAATCACATCAGAATTAACTCAATATGTGTAGCACTGGCTGAGGTAGAGCAAATTTTCTGTTTGCTAACATTGATTAGCTGTGGTGCCCATCTGAAACTGAGCTGAATTCACAAGTTAATTGGTTAAAGACATAGATATGAATTTTAAAAATGGCAAGCAATAAATACGAAGCTGAGGAGTCACAGATTAAAAGGTTGGAGGTTTTAAATTTTCAGACCGATGGAAAAAATAAGCATCAGTGGTGGAACGTGTATTTGAAATAAAAACTGTAAATTATCTGTAACTGCGAATGAATAAATGTACTCAGAGTGGCCAGTAGGAGTGGAAAAGCTACATATAGGAACAATATAGCATCAAACAAAGAAAATGTAATGAATAATCATCATCAGTTTGACGATGAGAAACGTTGCCAATAAAGTCCTGTTCACACATCAGTGACCTTCCTATCTGAAACACCGGAGCGTGCAGATTTAAATCTGCTTATCATGGAAGCTGGAGTTTTTTCAGCCTGGGTTTGGCAAAGGGAGGGTTAACCAGTGCCTGCTCCCTGTGGCATGATATGAGCTGGGCCTCTGCCTGTGCACTCTGCTTTGTCTGCTCTTTGCTGGTGTTGGTGGGTCAAAAATGGGTCGCTGCTCCAAGTGGCCTTCATTGTGACTCTGAAGCCAACACAGTTAAAAGGTGTCCATTCCATATGGCCCTCTGGGTCCTAATCTTTGCTATGCGAGATGGAGTTCAGGCGGAAGAAAATTAGGCTTTTGATTTTGGTGGCACAGCTCTGAGCGGGCAGTGGGAGGGGTTAAAGGTCGCTTTGTTCATTTTCAGTAGAGTTCCATGCAGAGCAACCGCCAGACTGAGGGTTAGAGGCACATTAAAGATGCGTGCAATGTGAGAAACAAAGAGTCGTCACAGCCACGTGTGTTTGCACAAACATAACAACTAAATCATTCTGAAACTTTTATCTCCTAAAACCGCTGGCTTTCTTTTTTTAAACTTCACCAAAGACGACGAGGGAGAGGATGAACAGGCGCCTCTGGCAAGAGCATCAGCGCAGTTATCTCTGCTCGCTGACATCCCTGGCCTAAACTAGCAGCTTCCTCAGACCTCAGGAGCACCACAGCCCCACAGGCAGACTGCCATAAGTACATGGCCTCAGATGGGGGACATGAAATGAACCCACCTCAATTAAAAAGGGCACCTCAAAAACAGCTCACAAAGAAAAGGAAAAATGAAAACATAAACAAGGAGGAGGCAAAAGAACAGCAGATGTATCCAAGTTTTAAAGGCGCGCGTTGCGAAATTCAAAATCAAATCTAAAAAAAGGTTTTCCTGAACTAAATGAAATTTGTCGACCTAAAAATTGCTGACCGTTTTGTAAATAAACAAACATGTTGTGTATGGCCGCCACTTGAGAATTTTGCTTATAAATTTTTTATTTAACCATCAGAAAACAGATTTTGTTTCTTCTTTTATGTTTTTTATTTGTAACAGGTCTTTATGACTTTTCAATGAGAACTCTGAAATTAGGTTAGGGTTGCCTTTTCCCCAGCTTTACACGAACGTTTGGTTCTTGCAGCTATTAGATTTTGCTTATAACTGTTTTTGAAATGCAGCTCAGTCTGAATTATCTCGTGCAGCGGCTGTTATGACATTCATTTTCAAACAAAGGACAAGTACATGTACTTTCTGACACAGTACATAAAACAAACTACCTAATAGGTTGCATGTGGGGACTATTTTTTACTCAGCATTTTGTATTTGCCCCTTACTAGAATCCCTTTTTATTGCGCTGAGAGACAGAATGTAACTGAGACACTATTTATGTGGAACCAAATGTGTCAGGTTTATGCTTGCCAAGTTTTTTTTTTTTTACAAATCTAACTATGCTATCTTATTTGAAATAAATACAAATAACTGCAAACAAAGAACTGATTTCTTTTGTTATCTTTTAAGCAAATATTCTAGTTTTGCTTGTAGCTGATAAAGCTGCAGCAAAACTGGTTGGTCTCCTTTTTTAAAATTTTACCAACACGTGATCGTTGAAACGATAGTATCGCGGAAAAGCGAGCCAGCAGAAAAGAGCTGGACTGAAAGCAGCAAGAGCTGCCACGTCAGACGTTGCCGAGGCTTCTTGGCTGTCAGGGCTGAAAGACACACACACAAAAAGAAACACACACACACGCAGCTTGAAGCATGGCCTGCACACACTCACACAAAGAAGGGTTTGCCTTTGCAGTTCTGTTTGGGGATTTTTGAGCCATCAGCCAAGCCTGACACCCCTGCTCAGCGTGGCCATCACCGCTGTCTTACTGTGAGTCAACACGGATAGAGCTGCTCCATCATCAACAACAACAACAACAACACACACACGGGCCCTAAGAATAAAACCAGCAAATCCCTTTGCTCCAGTATGCTGCCACACACCACAGAGGGCCCGTCTAGGGTCTGTTTGCACTCATTATGGATTTGCACTTATCATTTGGTTACAATCCTTAACATTTAAATAAATAGTTTGTTTCCTAAATATCATTGTGAAATTTCTTCAGACTGGGACCAAACTGTAAAAGCCGTCTGAGAGCACAGCACACCCTGGATCAAATGCAAAATAGGATTTGGTTTCGTTTTTATTTAGGCTAGCTTTCCGCTTCCTAGAAAAATTGCATTATTGAACACAACGGAACCATTGTTCCTGCAAATTTTGCAGGAGCTCTCAGCCTATTTAAGGGGGTGTGGATTAAAATGTGAGTTTTTTGATTTCAAGCAAAGCAGAGGTTTGATTCTCCAGATAACACTTACTTGGTGCCATTTGCAAACTTAAAGTGGTATAATATCATAAGGATATATTTTCTAACGCTGACCCCCAAAAAAATTTCTAATCAAGTGATGCAACAGAAAATAGAAAAGAAAAACAGGGATCCAGAAGATGAAGAACCAGGTGAAAGATTAACTTTGAGAGTCAATAAGTTGCCTGATGAACACTTTTCTATAAGATAAAGCCTCTAGAATGGTGAAATTAGAAACTAAGTTCAGTTCTCAGCAGAGACACACAAGGAGTTAATAAAAAATCTCAAGTTCATAAAATGCAACATATCCCAGATAAAACTGCAACTCGTCTTGAGAGAAGGAAAAAAAAGAGGAGCTGGGAGTTGGAATGAAAAAGGTAAATCAGACGGACGAATGGTTCATGTGGCAGAAAAAGTAAAGAAAAACCTGAGGGATGAAGTGTTCAAACATGAGAAAAATGAAAAGAAGAGGGAGGCAAAGAAAAAAAAGAAAGAAACGAAGCACATCAAAGCGCACACCCTCAGATGTGAACACACGTGTGGGTTATTCTTATTTCTTGCTGGTAGATTTGGTCTTATACAGAGCAGCGAATGAATCTGGAGACACTGAGCAGCTCTGCCTGTGTCTGCAGCAGAATTTTATCACCTGCATGAAAGGCAGCTTGAATACACACCGGCCAACGTCGTCAATCTTTGGCTCCGCTGAGCTGGGAAGGGCTTGAAGGAAGGACTTGTGCTGGCCTTTTATGCACTTTGGTGGTGTTTGGGATTTGTCAAGGCAACTGTGATGCAGAAATCTGTCAAAATGCAAAAACTCAACGCGAGCAATGACAGCGGTGAGCTGAAAACACAAATACAGAAAATATACTGAAGAAAAGAACGAACAAGTCTCCTTTGAATGTTTTTCTAGATTTATGAAGACATGAGACACGCATACAAACATCAGTCCATTTGGAATAATTTAGAATTAATGTAGTGGTCAAAATTTCTACTTATTTCAAAACTTTAAAGGCTCCACTGCTGAAGTCGTCCTTTAAAACTCCACAGAACACATTTAAACAGTATTAATTCCTCTGCTGGGAAAAGGGACGGCCTTTTCCCGGAGCAATCCATAACATCTGAATATAAAAATAAATGTGAAGTATGAGCGCGCTCTTCACCAAGGAGAGGAAGGAAAAAGAAACTCTTCCAGGAGGGTTGATAGTTGTGTGTTTTCCCTCCGTTTCATCACCGTCTGTGGCAATATGTTTCAATCCACTATCACCAATTTCCCCCCCCTAACCTTTCTTTTGTTGTTAAACTTTTTTTCTTGCTTCATCTCCCCCCCTTGCTTTTTCTCTCCCCGTCTTGCTTTTCGGCTGGTTGCCACTGTGCCAGTTAACACACCACAAGCCAGAGGGAGGACCGCAAGAATGCTTAAATCAGCATAATTAGGCCTGTGTGTACTTTAAACACACACGTTTTCCCCCCAAGCCTGGACCCCTGCCACCCATACACCGCTGTGTGCGCTGCCACGGCCCGTCTCCCTGAGTCAATAAACACAAACATATCAGCAGTCAGTCTCGCAAATGTTTACACAGCATTCACACAAAATACATATGCAACGCACGAGGTGAAAAGTGATGCCGCACTGGCTGAAGCCACGTCCCCGTGTACAGCTGTCGACCCCTGGGCCCGGACCACCACCGCACTAACGCCGCTCGTGACCTTTTGCTCCGCGCAGCACGGGATAAGAAAAGAAAATCATTCTAATATGAGGGGGCTGCACGCAGTAAATTTGCACTTTTGTTGAAAAATTTCCACAGCCGTGCCAGGAAAAATTAAGCATGAACTGAAAAGAGAAGAAAAAGGCGGGCGGGGGGGGCAGAAATTTCTACTTGGTTTGTGGTTTTCTCCCACACACACATCTGCATGTGTTTTAGTTTTTAGTGGTGCATTAACAAACAACAGCCTCCTGGCGATTCCAGGGTGCTTTGCTGCACTTGGTGATTATCAAAAGTCATTAGATGCCATTTAATAGAAAGAACCACCATTAAAAAGAAATCAGTCTTAGCTCGAGGTTCTTGTATGTAACACAGGTTGAATATTTGAGAGGCTCAAACCTTATAGCAGAATATATTGATTTTAATCCCAGCTGTACCTCTTTGTGTGTGTGTGTGTGTGTGTGATGAAGAGTCATAACAGAGATGACATCGAGGAGGTTACACACTCGGCAGGGAAGAGGGAAAGTGAGTAGCTGTGATTTCGTTCAAAGGCGTCCAATAAAAACACTTTCCTCCCTCATGAGTTTAAACACTCCAGAGAAAGCTTCAGGTGCAGAAGTGACTCAGAGAGCGAGGCCCACACGGCACAAAATGCACAAGATCTGTGAACAAGACAAAAAGCGCCAAACTTTAATTTATTTTAAAATCTCATTTCCTCTCTAAAGATATGCATGGGGCTTAAAGGGATATTGTGGCCATTTTGAGGTTAAGTTGAATGAATGGATGAATGAAATTTATTTCAGACAAATTTCTGACAAATTAACAAATTTTAAATAATAAATAAATCAATTTCAGAAATA
>JAVKLF010000100.1:3323182-3337130 GCA_034783495.1 Millerichthys robustus
GTGTGTGTGTGTGTGTGTGTGTGTGTGTGTGTGTGTGTGTGTGTGTGTGTGTGTGTGTGTGTGTGTGTGTGAGACAGCGTTCTCTCTGCACCAACACTCCCCTCTCCCCCTCCTCATCATAAAGTCTGCATTCCCCTCCTCCCTCCACCCACTTCATCCTAGAAACCATGTGTGGCATGTCATTTCAGCTCCCTCCACGGTGAAGAAGGGCCCCTAACAAAACAAAACAATTATCTCTCCCTTCATTAGGACTTGGCTTGCGTCCTCTCTCCCTCTCAAGCTTCTGTCTTCCTCCAGCCGGACCCAGCCTTCTACTCTCCTCCTTCCGTAGCTGTCTGTGTGACAATAAGTTGAGCTGAGAGCCTCTTAAGTGCTTGTGGAGTGGGCCATTTAGTTGATTTCAGGCTTCATGTTTCTTTTAAACGCCTCAGCAGGAACAGAAGAGCAGGATGGTCGTGGCAACACGAGGAGCAGTGGGGGGAGAAGCAGTGGAACGGATGTTTGCACGTTCAGCAGAGTTGTAAGGTGCTGAAGAGTATGGCAGGGGAGATGAATGGGCTGGCAGTGGGAGGATGGGCACAATTCACCGTGCCAGCTCTTAATTATTTTAATTGGACTCATTAGCTAAGTGAGCATGAGAGATGTCACCTGCATGGCACGCAGGACCGCACCTGCCACAGTGACATCGCTATTATCATCACACCCCCGGCAGAGGTTCGACTGATAAATGAAAAACATATCCAGACACACAACATAAACACATGCAAGGATGCACAAACACTGGTCATTTGTCGCTAAGCAGTCTTTCAATCCGTTTTCTGATTTCCTCTACAATGAAACACTGATTATGTTGTTGTTTTGGACCCTTTGGGCTTTGAATATACAATAATCACACAAAGAAGCGCTTCAGATTGTGGTGACACAAAGACTTCAAGTCTCATTTTCTATATTTCTTTAGTCTAAGGGTTCGGTTTTTGGACCTTTCTGTGTGTGTTTGTGTCATAAATTAATCACTAGACGTACTTCTGAAACCTTCTGATTTTTGTATTCGAACCAATTTAAGATGGTCGTCACAGCTAACTGACTTTCAGAAATACAAACAAAGCAACAATTCACTCAGTTTAGCAGCTTTTGAGCTTAAACTTGGTGAGGTTTTCTTAAGGTCAGTTGACTTTGGTGGCCATCAGGTTGACTCCAAATGTTTTGCTGTATGTAAATGCATAACAACAAATAGCTTTCTGGACATTTCAATAAAATCCATTCAGTGGTTCAAAATATATTTTGCTAACATTAAAGATAAATGAACACACACAGTGACATAAAAACATTATTACCCCTTCATCTTTGTTAGCGGGCTCTAACTATCACACTTTCACTAAGCATTAATGAGCTGTAAACTGTTATTTGAGGCAGATGGTGATTGAAGGAAGGATTCTAATGCAGAAATGAGAAGCAGGGGATTAAAAGTAAAAGCTTTTGATAATTGTCCAAGTGACTGATAATTCTGAGTTAATCAAATAGGCAGCAGAAGAGGACCAAGTCACTGAAAACCCACTTAAAATCAAACACTGAAATCCAAAAACAGATATGTACAACACAAGACAATACCAAAATGAGACAGAAACTTCTGACTAGGCTTACAAATATTAAAACCAAAACTAAAGAGGATTAAAATGGCTGTGATAAACTGAACAAAAAAATATCTCAAAAACCATAAACAACATCACTGTTTTTATTTCTTTACTATTAAAAAAACCTCAATAATTGGATCTGCAAATTTTGTGGTTTTATAACATTATTTTAAAGTCTAATCATCTTATTGTTATTTTTCCCCACGTGATGTGAGCTTAGTTTAAAGCTCTGGTGTGAAAGGTGGCGGGTGATACGCATTCCTTGTTTTAGGACTAATTGTTTTCTTTGTATTGTTCTGGATGAATAAAATGAAATTGCACTCTTTCTCTGCAAGGTTGTACTGGAATACAAACATAAAATCTTCTTGCCCTTATGTTCTGGTTCTGAAGAAGTTCTATATACATCCAGATCTACACCACTTATGTCTGATGTTCTCATTTCAGCTGTGGTTTATCAGCAAATGTGACATTACCAAATATCAAACTAACACAACTTATAGATACTTTATATTTGCTCCCTTTAATGTTTAGTGGTGGATTTTCCGGCAGCCTGGTGGTAACCTGCAGGAGAATTTTATCCAGTGACAAACTTTGATGTTGACAGGGCTACACCTATCTTTGTTCTCCCCGGCCCCCAGCAGACAGGCTGGTAGGTGGGCTGGTGGCCAGGCAGGATGGCAGGAGGCTGGCAGGCTTAGCCTGGGGGCACCATCTCTAACAGAGCCAACTTTGACCAGCTGGTCCAGGCCCACACCATGCTGTGAGTCTGTACCACCGCATCAGAGGGGAGGTAGATGTTCGCCTTGGAACAGACAACTTCACACCAACAGCCCGACACCTACAGCAGCTGACCTGTCCGGGTGGGATTTAGGTGAAAATTCTCTGTTTCACCTTTGATCTCATGGGTCATCAAAATACTTGCAAATTTCCATCCCGACGTACTCCACCCTTGCCTCTATTCTCCCTCTCTCTCAATGCCAAGTCTGTAGTCCGGTCTTGTCCACAGTATCTTGGTGGTTTAGTTCCATCAGAGCCCCAAGTGACTGCCATAATCTGGAAAAAATGTACTCTTCCAACACCGCTCAGCTGCTTTGTTAGCTTAGAACTGTTTGGCTGACTTTACCATAGATTTAAACACAAACAAACACTCAGTAAAGTAAATAATGAGAAGTTTTCAGCATCAAAACCGTTCCCTGTAGCATCTCATATCTCATTAGTTTGGACTTATATTTGTAAAACACACTTTGAAATGAGAGAAGCTGAATTCCTTGTGAAAATACAATGCTGAGTGCTGCAATGCTTTACTGAAATTTGCTGAAACTGAGTTGTTAAAGCCAGAAAACGAACACTAACTAAAAACTGAACGTTAAAAGGAGCAGGACACCAGCTAAAAGGAGCAAAACATGGGCTTACAGCTAATATAGCAAAAAAGGAAGCTAAATGTAGCAAAAAGGTAGCTGAAATTTAAAGAAGAAAATTAGTAACTGAAAGTTAAAAGTAGCAAAGGGGTTCCCAAAGTCAAAAGTAGTACGTAAGAACGTACTTTACGTAGTACGTAAACAGTATATCTAGCAAAGAATAAAAGAAGCGGAATGGTAACAAAGAAACTAAAAGTACCACGGAAACACTAAAAATAAATTCAGTAGACTAAAACAGATTTCAAAAATAGTTTTTTAAATGAAGAGATCTAAATGTATTTCTTTGGAATAAAATAGTTGTAATTAAAGCTAAATATTTTGATAAGTATAAACCGACAGTCACAGCATCCATCTCCTGAATGAGCTGAAAATTTTGATATAAATGGCTAAAATATCGCAAAGGGTGAAGAAGTGGTTAGATCTCAAAAATAGTACCAAAAAACCCAGAAGTAGGGTACAACAGTGTGTATGCTAATTCTAAATTTACTGTTAATATTGCTGAATACATTTTCCAGTTAAACTACTAAATAATGAGCAAAACTCCTTGAAACCTCTTGATCCACTCTGATTGAACAGATATTATTTAGGTGCCCATCCCATCCCACTGATCTTCTGTCCTTTTTCACATCTGACAGTTAAAAGGCTTATACAGCCACACACACACGCATACGGGGAAAGAGCAGGCAGCTCATTGTGCGTTTTAAAGCGCTAACTAGGCCACTTAGCACCCTGCAACGCTGATCCGATCCCCGAGGCACTGAACTTGGCAGAAGGCCCTCCTTCTTTAGCTCCTTCCTCTCGCCTCGCCATGGGAACCAGGCCATCCTTAATGACACAGGAGTGCTCTGCCGGATCCCACAATGTGAAGGGGGCTAACATCTGTCTTGCTAAGTGGTGCACTCTCTCTCTTGCACCTTCTTCGTTCAGTCAACAACTCCTTCTTCTCTTCATCTCCTTCCACCATTTTTTATTTTTATGTCCTTTCTTTTCCCAAACATATTGAAAGAACATATTGTTCTTTGGCAAAACCTACCAACAACAGAGACAGCTAGTTTACCTCAAAAATCAGTGTTTTGCAAACATTCCCGCTCGTTGCAAAGAATTAGATCTGAAATACAGAACTTGATCACAGCCCTCTGAGCCTCCTAACCTCTAATCTCTCTGCTCATAATCAGGCAACTACAAAAGCTTGATTAAAAGCACTCCCCCTCCCCTAATTCTTCCCAGTTAAGACCTGGACAAATATTTGTCCCATCAATCTTGGAAAATATAGCCATCAACCCGAGATGCTAATCACATGCTAATGGAATCCACGGGACTCAATGCAAATCCCTCGTAGCGCAATGAGCGCTTTCAGATTTTAAAAACCCACGTGAATGAATGCAAATGGCCATTTGAAGCAGTCGTTTTGACTACGTGCCAAGGCCAACGTAAAGAGCCTCCTTCTTTATGCTCCTCTGGGAATGTGTATGTTGGGATGTGTGGGATGAGTTCACTTTACCAGACCCAGGTGCCAGAGTATAAATGAATAATAGGTTTTATGGGCCTTAACTGGAAAAATAAAAGCTCGTACACGCATAATCACACATGCGTGCTTGCTGAAGTGCATCTGTGGTGAAGGAGGTTCAAATTCCCACAACCACTCTGAAAAGACATCGGGCATGAGAATAGGTGGCGCCTATACATAATTCAGGAGTCCACGCTGAAACAATTATGTTTGCTTACCGCTAAGTACCCGTGCTCAATAGCTTGTTTGCTCTTCAGTTTGGGTGCTTTCAGACGTAATTGCTGTGTGCTAAAAGTCGGAGGAACATGTCTTTTTAATAAAACATAGGAACTGACACTTGAATATTTGAATATGAGAGTGGGCGTGGAAAATAAAAGCAAAAAAATTAAATAAAAATGCAAAAAGAAATGGTCTTTGTGGTTTGATTTTAACTTTGCATGCAAAGTAAACTGCACTTGTGACAACATTAGCGGGAAAGTAATGAGTGATTTCAGACGAAAAAGAAAGTGGAGACAGAAGACGTTTTAATGATATTATCACACATCAAAATATTTCACTTCATATGATGATAATCATATGTTTTAGATTGCCAAAAACAGAGATGAAAATAAATAAATGCATGATCAACATACAGATCATTTGTCAACAATCAGTGATGGAACGGCCCACCAGAGTACTTCTCTCTGAATTAAAACTTCAGACTTGAACAAATACACACAGATATGAGCACAAATATCAGTAAAATACAAACAATTATAACATAAAAATAATGTTTATTAGAAGCAACTGAAAATATGTTTCCTATCTTTATAGTAATAAATTGGATCTTTTGAAATGGCAGTTTGAGGAAAGGTTATGAACAATGAATATCTTCCTAATTGTAGATAGCTCTTTAAATGGCCTCAGTTTGGAGAAATAGAATTTAATTCTCACCAAATTAACAAGCTAATGGCCAATCAGTGTGTGGCCAAGACCAAGATGAAATGCTCTCATCTTAAAACAACTCCAAGTTCAGACATTCCAAAGCAGATGACAGAAATCTTATTTCACAAACTTTACAGCATCATTAGTTTCACAAATGTTGATGTTTACACTTAATTCTGTGAATATTTGCCAGCACAAATACCTAGCATTGGCACTTCAGGTGCAGCTTGGGACGTCACAACAGGAACATGATAATGTTTCCACTGGAATAAATGTTCTGAAAGTGTAAATATTTTACAAAATAGTGTTTGCATGAACCTCTATGAATTAGTTGGATTGAGGTTTTAGGACAGCAGCAATCCATCTTGGTCTTGGCTCCACTCATACTAACTGTTATCTTTGTTTAAAAACGAAACACTTTTTTTTCAAATTGTGATTCTTCAAAGCGCCATCTACAACAGGTAAGATACTGATTGTTTATAATCGTTCCACAGAACCCCACTTCAAAAGATCCAAACTGTTTCCTGTAGTCCTGTTGTCCCAGCTGTTACAGGTGTGGGGCAGCAGCGGCCTCGACGTTCCTCTCCTCTCGGTTCGTCTCACACTTGCACTCCTCCACCACCATCACTCGCTTCTCCCGGACCTGGGCTCCACACCGCAGAAGCACAGGGACGGTGTGAGTTCTAGAAGGAGCGCAACGGGAGCAAGGAGCCCGGAGGTGGAAGGCCCCCGTCCCGACAAACTCCCCTTCCGAAGGGACAAAGAGGGAGCTGCACTGACCGAAGCACAGCTTGTTGTGCAGTGTTACTGTTTGGCATCCGTCCGCGGTCACATGCTGGGAGGATGAAATGGAGGATTTGGGTAAACATGGAGGCAGCGTTATGAGTAAACAGTCTTAATATTGTTCTTTTCAGTTGTTGTATATAAGAAAGAGAAGAGCATAAAAAGGTCTTACCTGACTGAAAGGCACTGCAGTGCATGTTTGTTTACTATCTTTCAGGCTGACCGGCAGAGATATTTTTTCTCCTTTATCTATGACTTTCTGCCACATCTGCAGCCCCTGCTGCTTCTTCAGCTCTGTCTCCATGGGTCTTCTTGTGCGCAGGTTATGGAGTGGACTCACAGGGGCCATGAGAGCTGGGGCCGGACCTGGTCGGCTGCGAGACAGGAACGCAGGGAAGGGCAGTCTGGTGCTCTGGGAAAGGGCTCTTCTCTGGGTGAGTCCTCTTCTGAAGAACCTGGACTGAGCCAAGGACCGAGGGTCCAGCTGCACTACTTTGACTCTCACCTGAACGGGTTCATCTGGTCCGGCACCAGATGATTCAATCTCAACCCTGGACTTTTTCGCAAGAGGGTCAAAGGGAAGCATTAAAGCCACAACTACACAGCTCGACAAAAAGATCAAATTGGTGACAATAGTCATTGTGTGACCAAAGAAAAATGGTTATTCTCAAAAACAAAAAAATGTCCAATTAACTTAAAAACTTACAAAACAATTTGAGCTTTACAACTAATTTGAACTGGTATAGAAAAATAAATAGACATCTACGGTCCAAGGTTTCAAGTGAAAACCTTGTTGTCACTGATTTCTCAGGTGTTGGATGGAGCTTTATATGTTGAGAGCTGTCAGTTCTCACCTGCGCTTTAAAATGAGGAAGGTGTTAGAATTCCCACAGTGGAGCAGACATCACACAGAGTCCAAGTACAGAGGCTCTCAGCTCCAAGGTAAGTGCTAAAAACAAAAAAGTCATAAAAAAGAACACCTGAAAGGCAATAATTAGTCAGGTCTGAGTTGCAGGATAATAAAATCTGGGTTTATTAGAAGAATTTCTATGTTGTAGTTTAAAGTTGTTGTATAATGGTTTTTCTTAATAGTATTTTCCAGCTCTTTTGAGGAGAAGGTTCTATAAAAAAAGGTATGAACAAATATTATTATCTTGCATTTTGTAGAAATGTTTTTGAATAAACTCAGTTTGAGTACAGATTTTCATTTTGACCTGCCTGACATATCAGTGAGTCCAATTACCATTTTACTTTTGATAGTGATCAAATTGTTTATTAGCCTATTACTCCTGTCAAATTTGATCTGTGTTTCCTTAAATTAAGTTTGTTTAGAAAGCCTTAGGGCAAATACAATTTTTCTTAACTATTACACATACTTTAACTCTCTATCCAAATTTATCTGTAAGATCATTACTTGATAAAACTAAACCAGTGAAAGTTGCATTTTCAAACAATAATAGACAGCAAAACTGCAAGACTTTGTATTTTAAAAGATATTCTTTCATTAGATGTTTTGTTGTCGAGTACAACAGTCTAACCCACTTTAATGAGTTTAATCATTGTGTGAATCTGTTGGTGCAGTGAAGGATGCCAATTACATGGACCTTATAATATTCACCTAAACTGTAAAATAGACTGTAACTGTTTTTTTAAAATTATTTAGCACAAATTGTGTTTATCTTTTTGCAGTCAAAAAAACCCTAATCAAATCAATGCATTTCCACTAACCTCCTGTTTAAAACGGTAAAATAAAAAAATGCTCTGGTTTAAAGAACACTTGCAGGCAAAGACCCTCTGGAAGGCTGTGGCCTAACAATGGCTCCTGGTTTGGCAGGTAATCGTGTTAGCGTTGATTGTAAAGCAATAATGAGTTTATGTTCTTCATGTAAACAAGCTGCGTCCTGTGCATTCATTCCCACAAGCTGCTTCCAGGCCTCCCCCCTGATGTCCCATCATTACATTATTAGACTTCACTGCGCTCCGTCACCCGTGACCTGATCACACACTGGCTGCCTGGAGTTGACGATTTCTGTTTGACTTTCTCATATACAGACCTGGGGGGTGATGAGGATCCCTCACTCTGTTGTCTGACAGTCAATTTTCCGGGACATTATGGTCCAGAAAGAGGAAATAAGGAGTAAAGGAGTATGTTTTTCCTCATCCAGTGTAGAGTGAGATTTCACTTTTAGAATAATTCTAGGTTTTAGCTGCCATTTGGCTGCCATTTTAGCTTTTAGCTGAAATTTTTCACTTTTAACATTTAGTTACTATTTTGATGTATTTAGCTTAAAGCTACTGTTTTGCTCCTTTTCTTTAGGCTCTGATTTTGCTAATTCCAACATGTAGCTTCTATTTTGCTTATTTTGTTCTGTTCTGTTTGTTTTAACTGCTTGCAACTATTTAATTTTGGATTCTTCAACTTCAGATGTTCAATGTCCTCATTAAATCAATAATCATGAAAATTATATTAGGTCAAATTTGTCAATTTCTTGTAAGATTGGCAGAGAAAAATCTGTCTGTGGCCATTGTCAGAAGTATTATCTGTGCTTTACTTCCAAATGCAGAATATAACATTTTCCACAAGAGGGCAGAGTTTACTAACAGTGGTCTTATTCAACTGCTGTCAGTAGCAGCTCTACAGGATGCTTTATAGATAAAAACATCTTTTTTAGTATAACAACTAATTTTCTTGTACATTAAAAAAAAAACATGGTTAAACAGCAGGTTCTTCTGAAAAATGTTTACACAGTTTTGCTTTCGAAAAACATTTGAATAGGCTATTGTAAAAAACGGATGCGTACCTGCAGCAGTTTTTAAGGTTAAAACAGAAAACAGCGGTGTTATCCTTTAAGGCATACTTACAGAAAGTGCAGAAAGAGGAAGCTCAGTTCAGAAGACGCTGAGTCAGTTTTATTAAGTGTCACAAACACTGCTCTTTTTCACCTACTGTATATGACTTTATTTTCAACAACTTCCTGTCTCTGAGATGTGCTCAATAAAACCATATAAAAGGAACCATGGTGAGAACTATGGGCAACATGCAGCTCAGGGAAGTAATATCCTTCATTCTGTGAAAGAATTGACCGACAAACTGTTAGATCTTAAAGTTGAAGCTGATTCTGATCCACCTGTACAAAAACTAAAACACATTAAGCAGGATATGTTTTTGTTTTAATAGTCAGCTTTAAGGGAATTCAGTCCTTTACTATATTGTGCCATCCAGACATCATGGTAGAGTTTATTTTTTTATTATTTTAGTACAAGTGGGACCTGTAATGAGCACCTGATGTGCTCTACACAAAACTGTTAGTCATGATGCTGTATTTCTAAAGTTTCCAATGTTGGAAAATACGTCAGTGTGTGGAGGTCATCGAACTAATGGATAACTTTACAGGTGTGTGGGGCCACAGTGAAAGGCTGACTCGTATTATCTTTTCAAGACTTCTCTTAAAAAACTGAATAAATCACTTAAAATGTAAAACTGAAACACAACAGAAGCTGAAATTACAGCAAAAGAGACTGAAAAGGGGTCTTCAAACACCATTTCAGGATGTTGTAAACATCTTGACATTTTTACAGCCATTAAAGCAAACATTGTTTCTTAGCAGGTGTGGTGCAGTAGACCCAAGATGGCAGGTAAATAAGCAGGCAGGTAAAATCACCAGGTTTAATAAGTGAAACAAAAGAAACTGATAAAAGAGCCAACATTCTTTGAAAACTTTAATGCCAAAGTTTTAGACTGAGATCATTCTTGCACTGAGCAATGGCAGCGTTCTCGCTATTATTTGGCTCAAAACTTGTAAAATAACATTATGCACAATCTTGTGTGACATTCTGAGATCTCGTGCTCAAGGGTACGTGCTGTGAATGACTTTCTGTGACTACCACTTCGGATTACAGTAACTGTAAAACTGACTAAAACGTAGCCATTTTTGTGTTTTCTAAGGTCAGTTGAATGTGGCAGACATTTTGAATTGGACTGACTCCAAAACTGACAGTTATAGATTCATCTGAAAGAGTTTTATTAAAATTCATCCAGTGCTTCATGAAACATTTAGCTAACACTAGAGTCTCTCTCTCTCTCTTGCTCTCTCTCTCTCACACACACACTCACACACACACACACAAATATAACACCGCAACCCCGTCCCCCAGTCATAGGCCTTTACATCACTATCAGTTTTGCATTTTGCAGTTTTAACATTTATTGAAGTCACATCATGACAATAAACAAGATTCTATCTATTCCATCATATTCACATTGAATTATATGGTTATTTGCAAGTATAGGTTAGGACAGCAGCAGCTAGCTGTAGCAGCTCTGTCATGGTATAGCTCCATCATGCTATACCAGGTTATCACAATTTTTTTTTTTTTTTTTACATTTTTTTCCTCTGAATTTTGATAACCTGGTATAGCATGACGTAGAAAGACATGCGGCACACATTGAATATTATTAACTAGACCCCATTAAAACACACTCACATGCTGACACATGCCGTATAAAGTAATCAACCATGTATAATGTAAACAATACCATATCAAAACTAATTAACCCTACACAACATTAAGTGATTTAAATCAGTTCAGACCATATGGCTACACCATACTGACAGAGAATACCTATTCATTAAACACACAGTTAAACAGCTGTTCACTCATAATATTTCAGGCTCATAAGCAGCACTAACTGCAATAATTAGCTGCCACGTGTGCAGCTGTTTCCACACCGAGGATGGAGAGGAGTTAAACTGAATTTTAAAATGTGAGATTTGTATTATTACCAATCAAAAACTAAAGTTTGGAGAATCAATACAATTTACTTTACAGTACAGTAACTTTGTTTTTTGCTACATTCTACTAACCTCTAACTAAAAGTAATAGCTTAAATGAATAAAAAAATAAAAATAACATGCCACCTAGACCGTGAGGCTTGTTTGGCAGCTGGATAGTAACGCTGAATGGAAGACATGCAGATTCCAGCTGCCTCAGCTGCTTAATGAGCTGAGTCGGTGGAAACCAATGGGGTGAAGCACAGAAGTGGAAGTGTGATGATAAGAGACTGCATGAGATGACAGATTTAAATGTACACAGAATAGTACTGAAAGTTCCTGTTCAAATAAGAGACCAAATTACGCACAGGATATTGATTCAGTTCTCAGACTTGAATATTTATTTACAGACATATAGTTTACCGCACATAACTCAGATCTGGTCCATTCCAAACCCACCCCCCACCCCGCCCCCCGGTTCTAGGAAAATGGCCCAGAATCCCTTGTTTTTAATGTTTACAGTAAACCTGACCACACCTTCTCTCTTACAGCAGCATTGGAATGATATCATTGTAAACAAGGAAGTGAGTTCTCTTACTGTTTAAAGTGAATGATTACAACCGATAACAAAGTCCAAAATAAGTGTGTATCAAAAATTAAGTTAATCAGTCACAAAGTATTTTACATTACAGTGAAATTGACCATGAATTGATTTAGTGACAGTGGACTTTGGTGGAAAAGGTTCTGAGTGTTCTGCTCATTTCAGGTCCTTGACGATAAAGATGCAGGTTCCATCTCCTTT
Organism: Millerichthys robustus; assembly: GCA_034783495.1. Classification (NCBI taxonomy): domain Eukaryota; kingdom Metazoa; phylum Chordata; class Actinopteri; order Cyprinodontiformes; family Rivulidae; genus Millerichthys; species Millerichthys robustus. The sequence continues at coordinate 3,335,020 of JAVKLF010000100.1, forward strand.
ACAGCAGTGCTGTTCATAATGAGTGGCGGGTGGGGATAGATTTTCTCTTAGAAGTCAATGATTATCTCAGCCATTTTGCTGACGTCTAACTCCTGGTTATTTTCTGTACACCACACTGTCAGTAAACTATCTCATCCTCATTGGTGATAAGGCTGACGGTGATGTCACCAGGGTTTTTCATGAGCTACAGAGGGGGTTGATAAGTTGGTATATTAACAGTGTGTCTGTGTCAAATTTATTTAAACCCCCAACAAGCATGAAACATAAATGACATCCGGCTGAAGTCATGCCTCACCAAAACGCTCCAGGCTCTAAGGTCTTTCTTTTAAAATGAAGTCAGAAGCCTTCATTATAGAACTTCATTGTACAGGCTGAAGTCCTGTAACTGCTGCTAAATAAACTTCAGTGCTTTCAGGCCAGCATTTAAAATGCTTTGAAGCTGAAAGTACTCCTGAAGCCCAGAGTATTGACTCTCAACAAAACAACATAGCCTAGTGCTGTTGTTCTGTGTTAAAGATGTGGCTCAGAATCCTGTGGCTCATTTTCCAGAAGAAAAGGGTAATGTTGACAATAAAATAAACAAAAAAGGTTTTTCTTCCTGCTGGAATTTTTCAAAAGTACACAGACTCCTTTTCTGTAATGATCTAGAAGTTCATATAATACTACAAAACTATGGGTGAGGTGGGATGACAAGATTTCACCTTCAAGTTTAGATTTTTTTCCCCCACTGTTACTATGTGGCCTCCTATTGTCAAAATAAATAATTGATCTATTTAATGTGGCAACTTCAAATTGGCAAGTCAACACTGGAAACATTGTTTTTAACCAACTCATGAATTACACAGCTGTTAAATTTGTTTTTTAATGTTAAGTTCATATTATGCATCATACATGTTTATTACATTTATGGCAAACATGTTATGAAGCAAAAACACAGAAACTGTGTAAATCCATAAACCAAGTCAACAGTGTGCCTTTTATTTAATAAAAAAGGACAGAGCATATAAAAAAAGACATTTCTTCTGTTGGTCAAATTTCACCACACTGCGCCTCATGACATGTTATTATAACACGCATCAGCACATAAAACATCAGCTGACAGAAAAACTTAAATAAATCATAGTATAAACAAAAACTGAGTCAATAAAACATTTTTACATTCTCAGATTATTTCTTTATCAATGTCCAAGTTCGACTCATGCGGCACATCAAATGTTCGTTAATCTATTTAAATCAAATCAAGCTTTTTACAGAATGAATTCCTGCTGAAACATTTCCATCGGATGTGAGGTTTTAATACAGAGGATCTCCAGACTGGAAGCATTAGTCCTTGTTTCCAGCCTTTATGTAGAGAATCATTGAAACCACCATGGCAGCGATCTGTGGCAAATAAAACATTTACCAAGGGATGAATTAAAATTAGATACAGTCTGAAGAAAAATAAATCTGTAAAACAACATTGTAACATGAATACCCAAGTTCCTTTTTTTAGCAGTTGAGTATCATAGCACAAGATCTAGTCCAGCTTGTTTTCAATATGCACTAAATAAATTAGTGGGTAATCACAAAACATTACCTAAATGACATTACTTATTCATCAGAATTCAACTGTAAGACTTATTTAATCAGATAAGATGCTTGTAAAGTATTGTCAAAACAGTTGCACCATGAATTGCATGTTGAATTAGTTTTTTGATTTGGTGATAAATGATTAAAAAAACCTAAAAAGAAACAACAAAAAAACAAGAGTGTGAGCCCAGATAGATCTATCGATCAGCCACATTTAGATTTCAAGCCAGTGGGTGTTTTCTTTGGGCTTTCTAAGGATTTGGGGGGAGTTTTTTTCTCCCTAATTTTGGTATTTTGATTTGCACACACACTTGTCACATGCTGCCATTGCCTGTGGACTTTGTTTGCGCCATCCTAACTTATAAAATGTGTATTTAAATAATAAGTTTGATAGGATCCTTTAGGTGTAATTGCTTTGAGAAGTATCTGTTTAGAGGAATTTAAAACTGCTACATATCAACATAAATTTGTTCGTGTGTGTGTGTGTGTGTGTGTGTGTGTGTGTGTGTGTGTGTGTGTGTGTGTGTGTGTGTGTGTGTGTG
>JAVKLF010000100.1:3423555-3437021 GCA_034783495.1 Millerichthys robustus
CTGGCTTTTAGCTAATATTTGTTCTCTGTTTTTATATTTCATTTTGTTCTTACTGTTATGTTAACATTTTTGTAAAGTACTTTGTGATTTTATATCTGTGAAAGGTGCTATATAAATAAAGTTTACGTACTTACTTACAATAACATTATCAGCAATTTCAATATCTTGTGTGTTTTTTTGTTCTGTTGGCACTTAGAGTATGTATTGTGAGGAACCCCTTAGTTATTACTGCACCTTTTTAATTTCAGTATCTGTAAAATTCACTGACTTTCATCAATTTCTGATTAGGCTAAGGTTGATTATCTGTGGCAGCCAAGTTGAGTCTGAAACATTTATTATTAAGATTTATTCAGTAGTTCATGAGATACTTTGCTATCAAAGAGAACTAAGTCCAATTATTAATGGTAAAGTAGCAGTACCAGTCTCAGCTGCTACCACACCAAATTTTAGTCCAGTATTTGTAAAACTAATTGAATTATACCCATTATTGTTTTTGAAAAAAGTTGCACTACTGTCATCTTGAATTGGACTGACTACAAAAGTGAATCAGATACATTTCCAGTTCAGTGATTCGTGTGAGAGTTTTTAAAAAGTATAGCCAAACAATCACACAGACAGACATGGGAAACACATTATCGCTCCGCCTTTCCCTTAGGTAGCTATTTTGTTTGCTTTCTAATAAATGCAGGCTTATCTTAAATGTCATTAAGCCTCCACCCCTACTTATCAGACAGAACAAGTTTTTCTAAGTATCTATAAAGGTCATAGCAACTTTCAGCTGATGGTTTTTTAATTAGAATGAAAGTAGGCAGCACAAGTCACCTTGGAATATTGATTTACAGAAGACAAAAGCTTCATGTGCACAAATTAAACCAAATTTACCCTGCAAGGTCAACACCATGCTGTTGTTTGTAAATTTCATACACAATTTCATTGTGTTTTACTGACAACTTAAATCTTCTTAATCCAGTTGATTTTTCAGGTGCTGTCATGTGAACAGTGATCTCCTTAGCTAAGCCTTCATTGGTCATTATTTTAAAGGCAAAATTGATTTCATTTTGATATAAAAGGTAAATATAAGCCAGTTGAGATAAACAAATCCATTTTAACAAGTGTTTATACTTTACTCTGAAGAACAGATTAATCACTGTTCAGCCTTTAGTTTACAAAATATCAGTAATTTTTATTCACAATCTTACCAAACAAGCTGTACTGTCCTTGAACACATTAGTAATTTTATATGAATAAACTCTCTCCTACAATACTCAAAGCAGAGTTTTGCCTCCGAGTCTTTTCTCGTTTTCTTTCTATGAAAAATAAATCAGTCTGTAAATAATCAACTTTTAGATGAACTAAAGACAATCGCTTGTGAATAAACTTTTTTTTTTTCAAAGCACTTTTTAGGAATGCAGTGTATTTTAAAGCCAGTATACAGGAAGGAGGATCATACTTGCAAAACTCTCAAATCTTTTCAGCCTCTGAAACTTTAAACAAGTAGAACAGCACAGCTTTTGCACAAATTTAATGCAGTCATCACCCTGCCTCAGGATCTCGGATGAAACCCAGTTTATATTATATTGTCTGCACAGACTTAGCCAAGGGATTAAACCAAAGTTCATAGAATAAGAAAGATGAAAGAAATTGCCTGCATTTCAGCTGACCCAGTAAACTAAAAGCATTCATTGGGCTGTGTAAGAAAAAACTTAAAGCTCATAACTCAAAAGGAGTAGAAGCAAAAGTATCAACGGGACTAATGTAGGACTCACATCACAGAAACTGAGAAAAATCTTCAGCAAATAAAAGCCTTTAATGTAACAAAGGCAAAATAGATCAAATGTGACACTAATAGAGCATTATGGGTAGAAAAGGGGAAGATGAAAATAGAGTGAGGATCACTAATAACTCTCTGGGTAAAACAGAGAGTTTGAATGAACAGTAAGTGGTGCGTGTCCACCTGTGGACTGCGGGGAGCAGAGCCACAGATGGGCCCAAAGTCAACAGAAAAAGTCAAACATGTTTACAAAAGGTGAGAACGCGTCGCTGGAGGCCAGTGAGTTGACAGCACCCTGCTGACAGACCATGAATGTCAACCTGCTGACAAAGAACCAGACTCAGCTGCTTTCATTAACTCCCAACAAGTCTGAGGAGAAGCCTGTTCGAAGATTAAACCCTGCTGCACTTCCTGTTTACAACTCACTACTTGTGTAGACTGCAACAAGTCACAAAAAATGGGGATTTGCACCAAAGGTCAAAACAGTACAAAACCCTCGTGCACGCCTGGCTTTGTGATAACAGTTTTGTTAAGAAAAGCTTTTTGTGAGGCTGAGAAAGGTGAATATGTACCAGACGGTTCAAATCCTACATCTTTCAGAAGCTTTGTTTGGTCTTTCAATATTTACATGTTTCATATGTTCAATATGTTTTAGGTTGGGAGAGCAGTTTTTCTGTGTGGTCTTCTGCTGAGGCAACTTTATAAAAAAACGAAACTCTGAAAAACTGAATTTAAAGTCTCTCTGTCCTGGGGACTGGAGCCCCCAAAGTTAGAATGTTGCACAAACTCTTATGTATTCATTGCAAAATATATTGATAAATAACTAAAATGTCCACAGATATTTATTCAGCTCCCTACAAGAACATGTAAATATAGACAAAAAACTCCAACAGTTAAATCAGGTTTTATTTTAACACCAGTGTTCAAACATTTCTACTTCTGAACACCAGAAAAAAAAAGTTCAACTGAATTAACATGGAGCTACAAGACTAATAAGCTTCAAACTGAATGTAAGTTTTAACATATTCTCAAATCTGACATCAGCTGTCATTATTTGTGTCAGGCTGGTTTCACATGTCTCCACAGTTGAAACCCTCTCTGTCTTTAGCACAAAAAAATTATCCTAAATTAGCATAAGATGAGGCCACCCCTCTGATTTTTTCTTCCCTGATTCAGATTCTGAATGAGCACACATAATTACAAACTTGTTTGAATGAAGCCTCAGAATATTTGACAGCAGATACACCCCTCCTCCCCTGATTTTCAGCTAAAAGCCAAGACTGTGACGGTAAGATGTTTTTTTTTTAAATCTCAAGTCTTTGTGGTACAAATCTATTGAAAGCAGAGCATCAAAATCCTAAACATAATAATCTTTTACCTCCTATTTATCTGAATGATGTGACTATTGAGGCATAAATGAGAATAACCCTGACTGAGACGTGAGTAAACATGAATAAAGACCACAAACAGGCTTGACTGCCACCTGGTGTCACTGCACAGCATTACAACACACTAAGCAGGACAGATGGAACTGAGAGTCAATTGCAGTATCCTTAAAATGATGACTAAAAGAGGCAGCAAAGGGGAGAAAAGCGGAAGATTAACAGACAAATAAAATGGTTAAAAAGACATTAGTGGATCACAGAGTGCAGCAGGGCAAAGTCAAGTACACCGCTGGGAAATAAGTCTCAGGCTGCAGGGGAAACAAATGGCGAGGAGGTGCAGGGGAGTAAATGAGGATATATGAGACAAAAAAGATATGAGAAATGTAATATACAAAGCAAGGGACAGCGGACAGAGAGATAATCAAAAGAGGTTGTCATCATCTGGGCAGCAACATGCCCTCCCTCTTCTCTTTCACGCCTCTCTCGGCTGTGTTTACCCGTGTTCTGTGCGTTTTAACCCCAAAATATCATTCAGGTTTTTTTTATTTATCTGTCAAAACCTCTTTCCTCAATCCTTTAGAAACTCACGCTCTCTAAATATCACCCCTTCCCACTGAATTTTACTCCACGTCTCTTGACAATCTTCTCTGTTTATCCCCTGCCGCCAAAGGCAAAAGGCCATGATGGTCTTACCTAGTATATCTGTGGGGGTGTCTGTGTGTTTGGCTTTCATGTGACTAAAACAGCTCATGAACCAGAGGATGATTTTTGTTAAAATCTCAGAAAATAATCATAGGATGTACATCAAAAACTGATTAACTTTTAAAAATCAACCTAATTCAGAATAGCCGCCACAGCCAACTGATCTTAGGAAACACATAAATGGCTATAAATCAGCCAACTTTAAAGACATTAGGCTAAAACATGGTGTGGTGGCAGCTGAGTGTTATCCTTAACGCATACTTTGAGATCTAATTCTGTAGATTGATGCATTACACTCTTTGTCTTGTCCTTCAGCAATTTAGTCAGCCTTGTTTTCAAAGTACTTTATTAAAAAAGGTGATATATGTATGAATTACACAACAACTAACTATTGGCATCAACCCTGTTTGTTAACAAAATATCTCAATTGTTTGCTGCACATCTAAAACTCATTAATACTAGCAGCAACCCAACTTTTCTCAGTTCTTTCTAAAAACGTCAGAATATTTGACAGTGGATGCAAACTTCACCCTTCCTCCCTTGAGATATCAGAATTGAGACTCCTGGATAGGTGGTGAAATGTTTTCAGGAAGAACTGACTTAAAAGTCTGGTTGCCTCCGATTTAAGCCCGTTGACTATTGCGATGACCTGGATAACTGAGAACTTGCACAGGCTCATTAATACTAGGATTCAATTCAACATGGCTGCCACAGCTAATCAACCTGATCCGAGACAAAAATGTCTATAAATCAGTTTTATAGTGAGCTAAATCTGAGGTTGTTTAAAAAGCTACCTATAACAGGTAATATATTTGTTATTCATAACTTTTTCACATAGGCTACTCCAATTACCGTACAAAAGATATGCACCTTAGCATAAAACAACAAATCTCTTTAAAATATAAAAAAGAAATACAGGACCCAAAGCAGGAGAGGCTGACACACAAGCATAAAGGTTTTTCAGAATATAAAAAACAGTTAATGAATGGTTTTGTTACCCAAGGAATTACAGTTTGTTAAATTAACCGTTTTAGCAGCAGAGGCATAATCTTCAGGTGCTCTTTAACGGTGCACATTCTGATTAACATGCAACATGGCATGCAGAGTGAATCAGTCTGTAGTTCTTAATCCCATAATAGCACACAGCTTTGAAATAAGGAACAGTAAAGACAAATTATGCCCTATAAAGCCAGGCAACTTTATTTTAGGGACTCACTCCAGAGAGGCTCATATCGTTTTACTTCTGATGAGATCACTTGGCCCTGACACTGCAGCGCAGATACGAGCAAGTAATCTTATCGGTACCTGCAGATAATAAGGAACCTTGGCACACAGAGCTATAAAGGGTTCCTCATCCCTATCCTTCCTCCCTTAAGCCAGAGAACAGGTGGGAAGCAGCCCAGCTAACAAGTGTTTCAAACATCCACAGAGAATGTTGAGGAGTCCCAGTGCAGCATCGAAGCAGGCAGGTGCTATTCACGGAGTCGGAGGGATAATGAGGGGAAACCGGGAGGAAAATAATGTGAAAATTACCAAGTACTGAGTCTTTGTGGAGGTATGACAGGTAAAGAGCAGGAGGGGGAAATAAAATAATTATTGTGAGCAGGTTTTTAATAAGGGAGCATGAAAACTGACAGCAGGAAATGGATCTGGGTGATATTCTGGTACTTGAGAAACCTGATGAACTCCATTTTACTATCTAAGAGTTTTGGTGCCTTTAAAACTGCATAAATTTATCACGACAGGGTGAAAGAAAAGTCAGTGAATTTTTAGTTGTGTATTTTTAAAAATGTCTTGCAGGGATAAAAGAAGAAGCAACTTCATCAGCACGGAGCAATCGCCCTTAAATAAAATTGGAGGTGCACAGACGAATAAAGGAGTATGGACACAGAAATAGACAACAAAACTGGAGGAAAGTGACTGTTTTAACTAGGACAGGTGCCTAGTCTTTGCTTAAAAATATTTTCTTCTTAAAACTGTCCTAAACCGAGCTATTCTTGTAAAAAAAAAATTATACAAGTCACATGACATAACCTTGATCACAGATGAAAAACTGAGGTGATGTAAAAACCATAAAAATAAAAAACAAGCTTTAAAATTGTTCAACAGAAACATATATCACTACAAAAAAACCGTTTGAGATGCACTGGGTATCATTGGCAACATAGGCTGCAAAGATGGAACAATATCTGGTCTGATGCTCAGATGCCCGTTTATTTTACAGATCTCAATAAGCCATGGGCCAAGCAGACAACACAAAATAGCAAAGAGAAGGAAACTCAGCTTGTCTGAGCCGGCAGATCCAGCTGTGGAAAGATGGAAAAGCACCAGACACACTGCAGAGGCTCACCTGGGAGCTCCCGTGTGATCTTCAAACATTAACAGCGGGAATTATCATGTTTTCACCATCGATACAGCTGATAACCTCACTCACTCCAAACACTTAGGCAGCATGCCAAAAAGTTCAGTGAATTCCTTTCCAACAATCCACTTGAAGCCACTTTGACTTGAAATTAGTGAGTCAGCTTCAGAACAGATTTTCGCAGCAGGTCTGTCTGATCCTCCCACCCACCACTGTCAGGAACCAGACTTAACAAAATGACTTTATAAAGAGGATCTTTTGAAGCGGTCAGGCCAACAACCTGCCACTCGTGCGTCTTTTCTGTTCTGACGGCTGCAGCACGGAGCGGGGAGTTAAACGGTTTTTAGCCCAAACTGATGGAAGTAAAATTGTGCTTTGTTGCGTTCAAGTGGAGGAATGAAAATAATCACCGAGGAGCGGAAGATGCAGAAGAAGACAAGTGTGAAGAGAGGGAACACAGATAATCAGATTTAAGAGGAGTGATGAACTGACTATGGGACACACCGAGGGACAGGAAAAGGGTTGCTGTGAAGCAGATAAAATTAAAAGCCTAGCTATTTTTGAAGGAATTCATATTAATATAAAATATCATATAACATCTTTTGTTCTGGACTTTTACACTAAGTTATAGCTGTTTTGGTCAAAGCTTGTAAATGACATTATGTGTAACCTTCTGTGCCTGTGATCAGTTGAAGTTTGATTATGAGTTTTATTTGGTTCATGAGATAATCTACTAATGCAACAGACAGACAAAATGCACATATACACAGATATGAGCCTGTATCATCTCCTGCGCCTTTGGCGACAGGGAATGATGAAGATAAGAGAGAGGAACAGTGTAAGAAACAAACTGTGCGACAAGGAGCCAGATTGTGAGGATAAAGAGAGTGGGAATCAGCAGCAAGATCACAGAGAGAAGCAGGAACCAGACTGGGCGTTCAAATGGAAAAGAAATAGGTAATGAGATGCTAATATAACAACAAAGGATAGAGAGGCCTCCGGGGGGGAGCTATGCTGCTTTTATATGAAAACAATTGAGGGCAGAATTTCATTTTGAAATGACTTTTGTTTATCTGCTGCAGTGCATGAGAATTCATTAATGTTCCAAAGTAGTGAGGAAAAACTGAAGCAGAATCACATCAGCCCACCTCTGGCTGCATTTGAGCTCATCCGAACACACACAACTGGAAAACAAAACAGCACAACAGGAAGAAGCGTCCTCAACTTCAAGCCTGCGATATGATCAATTTTATCCCAAGAGCAGAATTTATTGGAGGAATGTTTGTCTGCCAACTTTCACGTCAGAGTTTTACACTAAAATCATCTTATTGAAAGAAACGATGAAGGCATAGCCGTTTTGGTCAAACCTTGAAAACAACATGATGTTAAGCATGTCTTACTCAATATTGTGATATGACACACTTAGAGTGTGTGTTTTATTGCTCCTCCTTTGCCTTGGACAGCAGGTGATAAACCTGAACCATGAAAATCAAAATCAGGAGGAATACCTCGTAAAAATGGAAAAGTGGAAAAGGAAAAACACTGAGACGCAAGAAGAGCCTGTAGAGGGAAACCGGCTTTTAAGTGGGTGGAGATGAGATTTTTTACATAAGAGGGAATAATGGAGAGATAGGATGCAAATGATGTAATTACTCGAGTGAACAAGTGGTACTGAAAAGTGATGCCAAGAACATGAGGAAAGGGCGCTGGGAGTGCGCTCAAGAGACCATCAAAGAGAATTCAGGAGGAGGGGAGGAGCGTAAACTGGGAAGCCACGTGTGATGATATCTTTATGCTTTAAAGATCCCCCTATAAGGCAGGCACTGCTGATTTATCACCTGCAGCCATGAAAGGCAGGTGATATTGTAAATGCCTGTGTGAGAATGTTTTGGTCTGTTAGCAGAATATCTCACAAACCACTGGACAGATTTTAATGAAAGCGCTCAGAAAGTCCTCATTTGATGTACATCCACATTAACAGATCACCCAAAATCTTTGTTTAAAACTGTGGCGTGATCTAATGAGTGATATGCATTTCTTCAAGAATTTCCTCTTTAAAGTCATCTACAAAAATTTGTAAGTTGGATGAGGCACTGAAGTCTGATCCTAAGCTGTTAGAAATGAGCACAAACAGACAGAACAAGGTTCACTTGAGGAGGTTTCTGCTGCAGTGACACTGATGAAGAAGCAAATGAGATCAGATTTTCACAAGATCTTTCACAAGTGTGTCCTATTATCAGACAAGTTTCTATATCTTTATTCATCTCTGTTTGCCTCCAGGCTTTTGCAAAATCCAGCTATACTGAACCAATTTCATCGACTTTAAACTTTTACTTACTTTTTAAGTATTATCAGCTCCATTTCTAGGCAAGATGCAAAGTTTTTTTTATTAAATACACAAACAACAAGAGCAAAACAAAAAAAACCTTACCCAAGTCTCCTTGCACCACTGCAAGTCAGAAGACTCGGAGCGTGTTAGCAGTGGGACAGGTTAATCGGGTTTCCCTTCCTAATTAGGACAATTAATTTGAAATAGCAGCTCAGGCCAGGAGGGCTTCACCAGGACATCTCAGGATTACGCCGACTGATGAAGAGTCATGGGAAGGGAACAAGAAGCAGGAGCCTGAGAGCAAAAAGGCTCGCTCCAGAGGACTTTAGTAACCGATCTCTTCAACCTTCTTTTATAAATCTTATCGCTAAGTGATCCGCTCACTGAGAGTAATTACCCATTTGTGGCAATTTATCCAAATCAATCACTCCTTTTGGGAGTTGGGAATTTGGAAACGGAACCAGCCAATCGGTGCAATTTTCCAGCTGACAGTGATTTTTATTAATCTGCCATGAGAAACACATGAAAGGGTGGAGGGAAGAGATGCGAGAGCGATGGCAGAGAACATTCACAGGATGTAAAATGTTCTTTCATCAAGGCTTAAACTTCCTAAAGAGTTTTTAAAATATCTTCCACAGCTGTTCATTCATCTACGTGTGTCAAGTGAAACCCAAAGAATACTGCTGCTGCTTCTGAATTCATGTTAACAAAATAAAAAAAGGCATGAATTTGTTTCAACTTAACTTTCTGAGCATTCTGATGAGTCGGATAAGCAGAAATAAAACCACAGCGCTAAAACGGAATTCCAACTTGAGAGCCGTCAAACTCACCTCCACAAAGAGAAAACAGGGCACGATGTAGGTGCTGGTTTTCAACGTGCTTCTAGCTGCAGGGAAGCTCCTCACTGGCCTCCTCTGTGCTGAGGGCTGACAGTCAATCATCTGTGGGAGGAAAAATTCAATGTAAAGCTTCCATTTAAAAGAAGGAGCAGATCTCTAGTGTTTGTATGGTGTGTGTGTGTGGGGGGTGGGGGGGGGTGTTATTCCAGTTTGGACTACTTAGATTCTTGCATTTTAATTTCTTTTTCAGTATGTTCTGTCTGATTGTTCCTGCTGTTGGATTTTCTGTTTTGTTAGTTTCTCCTGTGTTCCATTTCCATTCACACCTGCTGTCTATCTGTAATCTTCTTTAATGGTGGGTGGCAATCAGTGTAATGATGCATTAACACCATCCAGCGTTAGAGTGTGAGCAAGAAATATCCGTCTCTTCAACTAAAACAGAAAAGAGAGAGAAAAAAAATCTATATTGTTCTATCAGTCCTGTTATGGTATCTAAATAAAAAATGATTTCCACTTTCTATCACAGGTTTTAAACTTCTTACAGTTACATGATGCTGAAAAACCTCTCGTAGTATCTTTAGGGTTATATTTTAAGGTAAATAACATCTTCTAAAACCTTTTCCATCAGGCCTGAGGTCTACAATCTGTGGCTCTGGGGCCACATGCAGCTCTTTGGTTTCTCTGTGGTGGCTCTTTGTAGCTTTGAACATACAAATTATTATATATACATAAAATCACAACAGGAATATGATTTCAGTAATTCTCTTGTACAGTTTTCCACAATATGTAAGCACAGTTTTTATTCATTCAGTCACTTTGCATGATTTTCTATGTAGTGTTGCACCTATCTCCATCAGTGAGAAGGAGATAGGTCTCCATCACTCACTATCACCATCAATGAGACCTGTGTGGAGAGGGACCCAGTGTTCAGGTTTCTGGGCATGGAGTTGGAGGACAACCTAACCTGGAGCACCAACACCAAGGAGCTGCTGAAGAAGGTGCAGCAGAGACTGTACTTTCTGAGAATCCTCGGGAAGAACTGTCCTCACCCAGACCTGCTGCAGGCCTTCTATCACTGTGTGTTGGGAATGACTCTCAGCTACTACCACATCTAATTTTAGCTCAGTATCTGTAAAACAGACAGACTTACAGCCATTTTTGTGTTTTTAAAGTCAGTTGACAGTAGTGGCCATTCTGAGTTGGGTTTACTCCAAAAGTCAACTTATAGAACAACTAATGATCATTTCCCCAAAGTTTAATTAAAATATGTGGTGATTCATGAGCTATTTTGCTAACAGAAAGACACACAGAGCCAGAGGCAGCTTTTTCATTGTCGCAAAAGCTTTGGTTAGAACAAAACAAAACCTTATACCTTGTCATTGCATCAGCTGCATAATTTTAACAGGAGATTTACAGCTGTGGCACCATCTGCACAGAACCAAACCCTCACAGTGAACAAAAGGAGCACAAAGAGTCTCACCACTCCAAATCTTCCAAGCCTAACAACACTTTGAGCCTTACAGTATGTAGGTAATGTTCCATCCACCTACTGATAAAACTGGGTCTTTCACCACTGCTGATTGCTTCTGTGCTCCACATTTCTGCACAACATCCAATCTGAGCTCAAAGAGGAAATCCTTTCACTGTCGATCATCAGCAAAAAGTGTGGAAAAAAAAGAGATTTTTATGCAAACGAACGCCTACACTTGTGCGCACACACACTCGTGAGTATCCAAAGATGCATACAAAGATACATTAGACTACACACACATGCGTACAAACCAAAGTGGAAGGCAATGGAAGTGTGAAGAGGGAAATGAGGCTGAAAGAAGGAGAACTAGAGTGGAAACAGAGCAGTAATGATCAAAACAAAAACCTGACAGACGGAGACGAGAGAGAGCGACAAAGTCCTGATGCAGACATCTGGAGACTGTGTGGAGGCTGAGAAAAAAAACAATAACTAAAGTTAGCAGACTCAGCAACAGAAAACAGTTGTGATAGGGAAGATAACAGGTACATGTTCAAGGGGGGGAAAAGCACCAGAACCTACAAACAAAAGTTAAAATAAACAAGCAAGATAAAAAGCAGAAGAAAGTTACAGTAAGAAAGCTAGCTTTAGCTGAGAAGAGGCTCAGGGCTTTCTGACATGCAAATAGCTCGGCTCGTGCTGAATAACGCCAGCTTCTGCTCTTTTAAAGTCGGCGAAACCTCAACAGGCACTCAAATGCTTCCTTCTCTGATTCCAACAGCAAAAGCATTTGTTTGGAGCTGTGAACTTCATCCTCATGCAATCGCTCGTAAAGCAGAACCCCTCAGCGATCATCACCATAATTTATTCCTTTTGATAGCGGTTGATTTTTCTCTCTTTTTCTCTTCTCCCTCTCATCTTCACAACAATTATCTCCCCAACTTTATGGCTGACTGTGCCTCGTCAGCCTTTTTTTCCCAATCAATGGCTGTTGTGGGTGAAGTGGACCAGGTTCCCTTTGAGAAGGTTGGATTGTGTCCATGCTTTCATTTTGGCCCTGAATCAGACACGTCTAATGAGAGATTAGAAAGAAAAATCAGAGAGATGAAGATCTGAGGGCTGAATTTTGGATTACACAAAGAATACATTTGGGTTAATGAAGAGTAGAAGTATAAAAAAGGAATCACTGCAGGAAAACTAATAGGAGAACAATGCAATATATGTATTATTAAAAGAAAGGTTTAAAAATGCAACACTTAAAAAAATACACTTCACTGGAATGGCTTACAGAATATCTAAACATTTTATTATCAAAGCTTGCAGCATGAAAATGAAATTCAAGTTGATAAAACTGCCTAAAAATGAAAATTATACTTCAAGTAATGAGTGCAATGTTTGAGCAGAACTCAGTGAAACCCAAACATGGAGAGAATGTTAGGAAAGATTGCAGCTGTACAAAAACTCAAATTGTGTGCTGCCAAAACTGTATTTGATGTCTACATACATAACTCAAAACAATGAGAAAAAATCAGACAAAACGCCTGCTGTGACTGAATATCTCGTGGTGCTGTCCCTTTTCCTCACTACTCTGAGCATCCTCAAGCCTTGCACTGGCACCAAGGAACAAAAGACGCTCACCGATACGCAAACTGGCACACATTTTTTTTTTTACACAACTGCACAAATTTCTGCTCAAACACACACAAGCTGTACAAATGACCATGATTTGGGTATTCCAATGATGTGTTAGTTTTGGTGCCACACAGCTGATACTTTTCAGAGTGTGTGTGTATGACCCACATTGTTGAACCTGAGGAGCAGCGCAGCAGGCATCCTTGACTGTATAGCAGGAGGTCTTTTTACTTCCTCCTCCTTCTCTTAATCCTCTTTTTATCTGGCTTTTTTTCTCTCATACACACACAGTAACATACACAGTTTCCAAAAGGAAGCAGGGATAAAAACAAAGTCTCACCTTCAGTCCCTGTGTGGTGCTGCTCTGAATGATGTCCGCTGCTTAGAGAAGTCTTGGAGGATTTGGTCCTGCAGCCAAGTCACATCCTGCAATCTAGCCGTGGTCTCCCGATTCTTCCTCTTTACCCCCTTGTCGTCTCTTTCAAAGCATAGCCGCCCCTCACTTCCGCTGCTCCGCCACTCATAAAGCCTTCGGCGCTGCGTGTGAATAGGCAGAGAGATAGAGAGCTTTCCCACTGCCAGGCAGCCAGCCTCCAGCAAGACTGGTCTATATCTGTCTGCACTCTGCTGCTACAAGTCGCTAAGCTAAATATGAAAAATCTTCAGCAGTACTTCAAGGCTAATTAGTCAAGTGATGGGATCCACGGGCTTGATGAGGCAGGCTGCTTTGCGCAGTTGCCGGTGGATATGAAGAGAGGAAAAGGAGAAGGTGTGTGTGCATCTCTGTGTGTGGAGAAGAAGAGGGGAGGCAAAGAGCAGAGGGAAAAAACAGAGAGACTATTAGAGCGAGTGAGTGGAGACTGAGAGCAGAAAAGAGTCAGAATATGTTTGAAGGAATAGAGGAGGAGTGTGTGTGTGTGTGTGTGTGTGTGTGTGTGTGTGTGTGTGTGTGTGTGTGTGTGTGTGTGTGTGTGTGTG
>JAVKLF010000100.1:3473363-3484076 GCA_034783495.1 Millerichthys robustus
ACACACACACACACACACACACACACACACACACACACACACACACACACACACACACACACACACACAAACTAAACGTACTGTGTGGACACAAAGGGGGCTGGAATTTGTGTTGAACAAGCTTTCTACATCATTTTCCATTAGGAAGAAAAATTCTCCACATCTTTTCTCTGTGGATTTGGTCCATGCATAATGCATTACCTCTCTCAGCGGACCTTTGATGTAGCACCTCCTGTTGAAAAGCAGGAACTTTATGAATGCAAGTGGTCCTGTTGCATCAACAGCACAGAGTTTGATCTCCTGAATAATTGTTTCACCAGCAGTCAGATGTCTGTCTTTTTACCTCGCCTCAGTTTTAGTTTTTAGTTTTTGCAGAGCAGCACAGTTGTCTGCTCTTTTCTTCTGCTACTTCAGGGTCTGTAGCAGAATTCCTCAATATGTGAGGGTGGTAAACATAAGTTTTGGATTTTTATCATTTATTATTTTTATAACAATTGCACCTAATTTCTTGTGCTAGCTGGAAGGGAGAATAGATTTTCTGAGAATCCAAATGACCCCACCAGGCCTCAGTCTCAAAACTGAGGCCTGGTGGGGTCATGTGACCCGATGGCAACAGAGGGTTAATCCTGTATGTTGAGGTTCTTTAATCATTTTCAGAAACACACAGACTTACACCTTCATGTAGATTATCTTGTCGAATCAGATTTACAATGACAGTTCAGCAAAGTACCTTAGAGTGACTATTAATGTGAAACCATACAAAAATCCAAGTTACAACAACATATTAAAGAGTTTTACCATGAGAGTTTACAGCTCAATCACTCCCCCTTGTGACCAGGCATAATGCAGGGTCTAAATCATTTAGTTGGTTTTAAAATGGGCTCGTCTCTGTTGCTTCAACCTTATGATGGGAATTTCGGCGCCTTTTTACATCAGGAGGAAATAAGTGATAAAACATAATCTGAATTATGGCATTCTGTCCGTTTCTGTCAACACATCAACGTCTCTTAACTTCCTTCCTCTTTTTTTTCTCAGCAGGGGGCTGTAAAAGTGACAGAGGCTGAAGCAGGTAAGCTGAATCAAAATACACCCAAAGTCCAGTTTAGAAAACTGAATTTCCGTAATTTTTCAATCAAAGACTGGCACATTTTTGCATTCCAGACAGTAACATTAGCAAATGTAGATAATCTGATCAGCTGTATCGTTCAGGATTTATGTAACTCCAGAGCAAAGCGTTGCTGTCATCCATCTGGACATTTATTTTTTTTAACACATGCATTTTCTGTCCAATGTATTTCCACACTCTACTGGGTGTAAATACACTTTTTTGGCAGCCAACACCTGATTGTTAACAGCAGTGGTTTTAATGCTATGCTTACTTAATGACATCAGTTCATATGATCAGATTTTAGTCAATGTCGCCATTTTTCCCCTTATTGTCTATGTGTGGGTAGGGATATGCAAGATAAGGGTGTATCAGTACACCTCAGTCACAGATGGAACATAGACCATGTTTATATGCAATGGACATCAAGTGTATGTTGTTGTTTTTCTAGCTATACATATAAAATACAGCAAAATAAAATTGCATTTTTTTTTGGCTAGCTTTGGTGCAAAAACAGCTTAAAGACAAAGAAACACTACAAAGAAAAACAATAGACTGCAAACACTGCACTAAAAACATCAAATGCAGCCAGCCAGAGAAAACAATATAAAATGTCAACAACATAGACTATAACTGAATAAAATGTTAGCATTTTGCACTCGTGAAGTTCATTTAATGTCTGAGTTGTGGACATAAAAAGGTAAAAGGGCGTTATTATGATGTCATAATATGTCATATTATCATACCATCGAACTAAAATGTGAGGTTTAATGTTTTTCTACAAAGGAACTTTATATTTAACTGTCCTTTTTACAAAAATCAACATTCTGTAGTGTTAATTTATCTCACTCTTGTTCTTTTTTTATGTTCTTAACCTTCAGAGACAATTCAAGATGTTGTGCAGAATGGACAAGGCGAGCAAATAAGATCAGGTGAGGAAAAAAAAGCATACATTAAAATATGGCCTTTGAGCTTTGACGGACATCTTCATTATTAAAACAAAACCAATTTCCTCTTTATTTTTTCTCGTGTTAATGTTGGCTGTTACCTCTTCATGCCAAGCTGTCAGAGATCATGAAATCTGTAACGCGGGTATAATATAGAATCTGAAGACATTTGCATCATAAAGGAAAGAAGGCCGTGGCCATGCTGTATGTACAGTTCACACATAATCTGATGAATGTTAATTAAATGTTATGGGTACTCGAGTGCATAACTTGCATTTTTAAAGGGCAGAAGCTAGATTTAAAAGTCAGTTTAAATGCTTTTCAAGTTCACAAGTAGAAATGGGAGTGCTTCAAATGAAATGTAGCCATCTATTTAAATTCAAATCAGCCAAGGTCGATAACACTCTTGTCCCCACTGCAGAATCTAAATCTGTGTCCAGCTTGCTCCCCAGCTCAGAGGTTCCTTTTATCTCTTATTTGTACTTCTGAAAAGATGAGCCTCATTTCTGACACTCACATCAAAAGAAAATTATAAAAGTTATTGTGAATCCAATTTCAGAGCGTTTTTCCATGACAGGCCATGATGCTTGTGACAGCCTGCTACTGGCTCTTGTTTTTATTGTAGCAAGGTGCTGATGTCTCTGACAAGTCGGCGCAGCTAAACATGAGGTAAACTTGAATTGGGCAGTCTGCGTGGAACAGCCTGTCATTTACCAAGATATAAAACCTATTGCCAGTGGTCCCCTGCAAATCTTTGAATCAGCTTTGAAAGCTAGCCTGTTTATTGTGACAGCTGGGGTTTTCATTACCTCAAAGCTGGAAATATAAAGGTACAACTTTGATCAGTAGGCCTTTGCAAGACCAGACCCTCTTTGTACATGAAAAATCGCTGGAAACATTAATGTACTTCTGAAAAATGGTGAATTCTTTTACCACAAACTTCCCATCTCCACTTACAATTAAAGCTTCTAATTTATTGTCTTTTAGTTCAGTGATTCCCAAACTGTTCAGCTCTCAACCCAGAAATTTACATTTCAAGGTTAAGTACACCAACTTTGCTCATAACCCTAATAAACCAGAGCAGATCAGCCCAGACCAGCTCTCCACCTACCTGTGGTTGCAGCTTCTGTATCAGCAGCACAACTTTGTCAAGTCCATTCTAAGACGATACAAACAAGAACATCCATTCATAACATTAAAAACGGCTACAACAACAACTTAATCCAGTTCAACAGTAAATTAAAAGTCTGTCATTTCAGATCAAACCAGCTAACATCTGCAGTGAAAAAAGTATAAAATATTTGCTGACGCATTTATATCCTTTCCTTTAGAAACATCGGACGCTGATGTGAAGGAAACCCAAAACCCAGCAGAGGCTGAAGCTGCCTTTGTCCTAACCAACGGTCAGGGACATTTGAAAGAAACCGGTTATAATAACTCAGAGCAGGATGTTTTATACCAAAATGGGCCTATCAACACCTTTCAGGTTGTTGGTAGCGTCAAACTAGAGCAAGAGATAAACATTACTGAGGCAGCATCAGGTCCAAACATCAGCATTAATGAAGAGGAGGAAGAAGGGACTCTGGTGATGAGAGCAGAACCTGTGTTCATCACAGATGAAGCAGAGGATCTCTCCTCACAAGAAGACCAGCAGGAGTCAGATCAAGCCTCTCTGCTACAATCAGAGTCAGGCAACGCAGTAGGAGAAGTTTTGGAGCTGGAGGTAGAAACAGAAATTGCTCTAGAACCTTTACCAGACCAAGAGAATAGTGAAGCAAGTGAGCTCACCGTGGAAGCACAACCAGCAACTGAAGAGGAAGACATGGAGGGTAGCGTTAAGTCCAGTAGAACCTATGCAGAAGAAGAGACAAAAGCTAAAGTCCAAGATGGAAAAACAGAAGATCTGATCAGTGAGCAGCTTCAGTCACCAGACAGTGATTTAGAGGGCACCACGGTGGCTCTGGTGCCGGTCTACAGTGAGGTGCCACACTCTGCTCTCAGTCCAGGGACAGGAGTTCAGACCAGAGTCGAAGCTTCAGCCACTCCTGTAGAAGAAGAAGCAGAAGTAAAGGTGGAAAACCCTGCCAGTCAGACGAGTCAGTTCCAAGAGGTGCCCCTGTCCGACCCCCAAGAGAACCAAAAGGAAGAGGCAGAACTAGGTGAACAGGAACCACTTCTGCTGAAAGTCCAGGCCTGCACAGTTAGCTCAACACAATCATCAACAAACCCCCCCACTTCAGAAATCCTGAGCCCGACTACAAGAAGCCAAGAAACGGAGAACCAATCACCCAAACGTAAAACTTGCCAGTGCTGTTCTGTCATGTAGATTTCCCCCCCTCCCTTCTTTTCCTCGTCTGTCTACCAGGTTCTTTCAGTCTATTCCTCTACAGTCCAAATTAGAACACATCCCATCCATTATCTTAGGTTTTAAGGTGAACGTGGACAAGCTTTTCCTCAAATTTAGTAACATTTATTTTATTTAAGCAAACAAATAAAAATCAACATGACAAGCTTCTGGAGAACTGTTGTGTGTGTAGTTTGAAAGTGCCTTAAGGAACTTAGAATCTGAGACTACACTTGTAATTTTTTGTCATATAAAGTGAACTAAAACATGTAAACTTTGAACATTTTGTTGGTTAAAGATGAATCAACTAGTTACAAAAACTGTGATGCAAAAAAATAACTGTTTTAAAGTGTTGTATGTGTATCATTTATAATCACTTAGAAGCTGAATTTTATTGTATTGGAAATTTTAATTGAAATGCTAACTATTCTCATTTCAATGACGGGGGGCCTTAACGGTTTTATTTACTCTGTAATATTGTTGAGGAAATTGTACGGAAACCGAGGCCACCTTTGAATAGTTTAAGCACCACTGACATTTTGAACAGATACATCATTTTTAACTACATATGAGGATGTTTTTTGCTTTGAAGAGAAGGTCCAGAGATTTGTGTATGGATGTATATACTGTAAACAAAAACAAACAAAAAAAACCTTTGGAAGTTTTGAGCATTTGCTGAATGTTTTAATGAATAAACTATCATATATGATACACTCCTTCACTTCTTGTATGTCTCCAAAACAACTTCACTTCGCTCATGTCTTTTTTCATGCAAATCCAGCAAAAAAAAAAAACAACTTTAAAAATACTTTTTTATGTAAATGTCTAAATATTCTACTGAAGTGATGGATTTTGCCCATGCAGTTTTAAATGGAGAAGGAAAAAAGATGTACCAGAGATCTATCAGCATATTTGGAAGGCCAAACCATAGTTTTTATGAATTATCTTTAAAAATGATTCCCTTGTGTAGCTGTGACATGATTTTTTAAAAAGCTGCCAACAGGAAAATTCAAAAATACTGCTAGAGAACATTATGTTTGCTTTTCTTCAATTTTATCTGATGTATACAGAGCAGTTCCTCTGTGTATCCACACTTTATTCCAGATATTACTGATCAATCTTAGTTTCCCAAAACATTTATTTATTTCACAATCCTAAAATCCACATCACAGAAACTACAGGATTGTGAAATCAAGTTTGTCTGAAGCAGCTATAAAACATCCAGATTTCTGGCTGCTTCACTAACTGTTGAAAACCACAGTGGTCCTGATTTGTATTCCAGAAAGTGCCATGAAACAACGCATGATGGTGTTTGCCGCAGGTGTCTTCGCTCTGGCCTGTTTGGTGTCTGCGATCCATTCAGCTCCTCTGCCCTGTGAAAAGCTCCTCCATCCTTTGGTTCAGCGGGACCTCCATCACTTGGAGGGAACCTGGGCTTTAGTGGCCGGCAGCCTTAGCCACCTGCCATTCCTGGAGCGCTTTAAAGAAAGAGACAGTGCCTCTGTAACCTTTTCCAGAAACACCACCGACTCCAACATCTCCTACGTCCGGAGAATCCGTTTGAATGACGAGTGCCTGTACACTTCTTACAACATCACCCTGGAAGGCAGCAGCTTCACCTACGACGGGACGGACAAGAGCAACCTGACTGCACGTTTTGTCTACACGTCCTGCAGGGACTGCATGGTGATGCGTATGATCGTGGAGTCAGGAAGGAGGCAGCACTTGTACCTGTTCAGCAGGAGGAGACAGCTGGAGCAGCAGGAGATGGAGGAGTTCACAGCTCAGGTGGCTTGTCTGAACTTGCCTCCACCTGCTGTGATGGATCCTACCAAGGAGCTGTGTCCGGAGAAGACCACCAATCAAGCAGAAGAATAAGTGAGAAGACAATCGTAGTCATGAAAAATCAGAAAATTCTCACTGAATTGTCAGTTTAAATGAACTAACGTGCATTTGTAACGACTACAGAAAAACGTTGTTATTTATCTGAACATGACAAACAAACAATTGTTGAGCACATAATTAAAACACTGAAGTGTTTCCAATACTTGTAATTTGAAATAAATTTGATTTAAAAATGAAAGTTTTTTGTTCATGTTATAAAACCTTTGATAATCCTGAGCCAATGACAGCTGAGCAGATCAGCTGATCTGATCATTGTAGCAGTTCGTTCAGTTAAATTTTCCAGCTCTTTCTTCTAAAGTGTTTCTCCCCCAATTCTCCTAACCTATGTCCCAAAGAGCTGTAATTGCTGATGATTAGGCCCTTTTATTTGATCAAAATAAGGCCATGGACACTAGGATCAGTGGGTGAATAAATCTACAAACAACTGAAAAACAAAACCTTGTTCTTGCTCAAGAGTACAAGTTTATTAGTTTAACACAGTCTGCCCTCCCTGTTTTTGTTTGTGTACACCAAATATTCAGTCTTAATGCTTAAAGGTCACAGCGTCATAAAACCTCCATTTCATAACCCCAGAATCCACGGCTGATAGGGGGAGTCTGCCCCCTGGGAGTTTTTACTTTGGTGAAACATTCTGAAAAAGTATAAAACCAAGAAAGTGACCGTGAACTGAAATGAAAAGAGAGACATAGAATTATAACGAACTGTACAATTTAACATTATGATGTCATCCATGTGTCTGCTGTCCTTCTCCTCTGTTTGCTGCCTGGGAGCCTTTCTGCTCCGCTGACCTGCAAACAGTTGCTCCGGCCTGTAGACCCCCTTGACCTTCAACATTTGGAGGGCAGACGGGCCATGGTTGCCGGGAGCCTGAGCCACTTGCCACTACCACTGCCATGTTTTCCAACACCGCCAGCATGGAAGGCATCATCTTCAGTCGCAGCATACGTTTAGAGAACGAATGCCACTACGTCTCTTACAACGTGTCGCTGGAGGGCAGCAGATTCAGCTTTGACAACGGAAACGTCACCACTACCTTTAGTCACACTTCCTGTCACAAATGTGTTCTGTTGAGCTTTGATGTCGCGAGCAGCAAGAGGCAGCACATCTACCTGTTCAGCAGGAGGAGACAGCTGGAGCAGCAGGAGCTGGAGGAGTTCAGGGCTCAGGTGGAGTGTCTGAACATGCCTCCACCTGCTGTGATGAAGCCTTTGAAAGAGCTCTGCCCTGAACGGCCAACCACGGGCACATCCAGCGACTAGAAGATGTCAGCATATCTGATTTCATATCCATCCTTATTGTTAAAAATGTTTTTTAATAATTTTTTTAAGTCTGTTTTTTTGTTTGGTTTCCCTCAGGTTTTTCTGTACAGGACTTTGGTCAACACTTGTTTTTAAACGTGATTATAAAACCAATTCAACTTTGACCCTTTTTATGTTTGCACAATCCATCTCGAAAACTTGGCATTATCTTGTTCAATTCAGTCAGCGGTGTACAAAGATTTGTGTTTCATTATGTTGAAAACTATGAATAAAACTTGAAAAAATTGTTATTAACTACTTTGACTTGAACAGTGAATCAGCAAAAATGCCACAGTTTTCCAGCATCTGTTATCAATATTCAAACAGTCAGAGAACGGTCTGAACTCACAAAACAAACAGAAAGAAAGGGGACTCTGTTCCTCAGATCCGGCAGAGTTATGAAACAGAAAACCTCTAAAAGAAATATATTAAAAAAAAACCAGCCTGGCTGCTTCACCGCTCTGGTTTTTACCCTGACGCCTCTCTGGCTGGAGGGAAAAAAAGCATATTTCATTCTTCAAAGATGTTTGCTCTATATGCCACCGCTTTCCTCTGCTGGGTTTCTGTCAGCAGTTCAGCTCCCCTGGCTTGTGAAGACTTGCACCGACCCCTGGACACAGTTGATTTTCATTATTTGAAGGGCAGCTGGGCTTTAGTTTTGGTCAGCGTAAGCAATCCAGCTCACCTGGAAAGCCTGAGACAAAGAGACAGCGCCAGCATCAGCTTTGCCAACCACAGCGACACCTCCAAGCTGTCCTTCTCGCGGGTCTTCAGCCTTCACGGCAGCTGTCATTACCTGCAGCCGAACATCACCCTGGAAGGCAGCGGCTTCAATGTTCCTCAGTACAACTACACCGTGAAGATCCTGCGGACATCCTGTCCAGACTGTGCAGTCATGCGCTTAGACAAACTGGACAAACCAGAGTTTTTGTACCTGTTCAGCAGGAAGAGACAGGTGGAGCCGAAGGAGCTGCAGGAATTCTCATTCTACGCAGAGTGTCTTAAAATGTCTGCCCCTGCTGAGATGGATTCCACCAAGGAGCTGTGTCCAGAGCAGATATCCACAGACACCGCTGCTCCCCCACCAGAGGGATAAAAGGCCTGACAGACTCATTGTGTTCTGTAGATTGATGAAAGAAAAATCCAGATGAAATTCTCAGAAAAAATACTTTTGCTTAGCCAATGTCACACTGTTCCAGAGTAGCTTACTTACAATCAGAATGCCTACCATTATAATAAAAAAACATGGTAATTTGTGTCCTAATATTGTTAAATTAGAACAAAATAGGGATAACTGTTGCAAAACACTTGGAGAAAGACTATTAGAACCATGTGAAACCTTAATAAATAATAGAAAATCTGTGAATGACACTCATTGATTCATGTCTTAATTGTTTTATTTATCTTAATATATGTAACTAAGAAAGTCATCTTTTGATACAAAATGCTGGCGGTATAGACTTTATGTTGATGTCTTACATTACATGCATAGTATTAAATTTAGTCCTAATTTTTGCATCTAAAACTCTTCTCAAACACCAATAAACTAATATTTTATAAACAATTAGATGTATTGCTTTTCATACAAGATTATTTACACAGCCACAGTAAGTTGGTACGTTTTTAGCCATTCAATTTGAAGTTTGTTAATAAAATCTTGATCATTTTTTCTTTTTCTTTCTTTGAGGTTTAGCTTGTCACATATTTCTTTTCAGCATTGGTGTGCCCAAGTATTTTCTGAATTGCAGAATTATGTACTTAAAGACACGCAACGTGCGTTTGCTCTTTCAGTGGTAATTTCATTTGCAAATCATTTTGTTTCCAAAATGAAAAGATTCACAGAAAAATTGAAATTTAGGTGAAATTAGGTGAATCAAAAACTAACTAACCAAAGTTTTACTTATTTCAAACTGCTGGAATCCACATTTAGGTAAGAGATGATTGTGATGCTGTGAATCTACAGGTGAATCTAGCATTAACGAGGCCTCAGGCAGGCAAGGACTCCACACTCCAGACATTTTGAATTAAGAAAACTTCCTGGATGGGAAGTGAAATGTCTTCATCGTTAGAATAGAAGTCCATTTGTTTTGGTTTTTAATCCTTTTTTTGATTCTATCAAGGACCTTTGTCCAGTAGAGCCTGGCAGCCAATCACAAGCAGCATCAGCTCAGAATGAAGAGAGATGGTCGATCAGAACTCTTTAAAGACACAAACGTGCTATTTTTAAACTTTTCTCTATGTTATGGTGAGAGCTTTGTGCAGACTGGATTTCACATCTTTTGCTTCAACATGTATTTTAGTTGCACCATATATATTTATTTAAGCACATATTCTTTACATCATGGAGTCATTTTGTTCCTCCAATAAATTCTTGAATATTGTCCAAACCTAATCTGGACCTGGTTTTATTTTGGTCATGTGTGCATGAAGAAAACAGTGACTTGAAATTTTACAGCCTGTAATTGCCACAAGAAAAAAAATGGCATGTTTATTCTTAAAAATGTAGGAATGATTTATCCATTCTACCATTGAATGTGAACAAGACGCACCTGACGAAAATACTCTCCTTATCCAGACTGAGCATTCTACCTTTTTCCACTTGAGGCTCATAGGCTTCACTCACTCTCATCCTAGGTACTTCCCACACAGCTGCAAATCACCCAACGCACATAAATCAAATAAAAAACAATTACATTTTACTTTTTACAAACAAGAGTTGTTTTTTCCCCCAAAGCATGGCATGTTGGCACAATGATTAAGAAGTTTGCAGGTTCAGAACCTGGTTGGGATCTTTCTGCATGAAGTTTCTCTTTCTACACTCATCGTATCAAATCTGCATCCTCGGGTCCAAACCTCCTGCAGAACCATGACAGGTATATTGTTTTATTCTCTAGCATGCTCCAGTATTGTTGCCCAGTAACTGGATTAGTATCATTCAATTTCAAATCCACATAAGCCCTGAGCACACGTGTAGGTGCGTGCTCACGTGCACTTTCTTGTTTGTGTATTAGTGAATGTGAGTGAATGGGGTGCAGTGAAGACACACACACACACACACACACACACACACACACACACACACACACACACACACACACACACACACACACACAC
>JAVKLF010000100.1:3535898-3556228 GCA_034783495.1 Millerichthys robustus
TGTGTGTGTGTGTGTGTGTGTGTGTGTGTGTGTGTGTGTGTGTGTGTGTGTGTGTGTGTGTGTGTGTGCGCGCGCGCATGCGTGTGTGTTGATGCCTTCTACAACCTGTGCTGCACATGTTTGTTGACAGAGGCATGAACAGACAGAGGGAGTCTGGTCCTCACTGCCTCCTTATCTCTCAGGTTTGCACTAAAAACCAGTTAACCATTAACTGGGCATTCAGAGAAAATACAGCCACGTTTGTCGTTCTACCTGAGTCGAGGCACGGCGTGCGGATGTGAGCTTTTCCTGCAACAGCTGTGGACTGAAAAATATGCTCTATATTGGGGCTTTTGTCCTATTTGCAGCCACACAAACTGAGTTATGTTGGCAGTGTGAGAATGGCCTGTCAGCTCTGATATATGTGTTCAATATAAGGTTTGGCTCCATCTCCCTGCTGTTTCTCCTGGTGTCTGTGTCCCTTTTGATTGCATCTTCTGTTTTCTTGCTCTCTTTATTTGTATCTTTTCTTCTTTGTTTCCTCTCCTTTTCATCTTCTCTCCTCTCTGCTTTGCCTGACTGAATAAAAGAGCAGAAGCTTGTTGTTGTCAGAGTTCAGTCAGATATGCGCACACACCTGTGTTTGTGTTTGGTCTGCTGTCTCTGTATGTGCTAATTCGAATTCTACTTTCTCCTGGGCATCCCCCGCATGCTCCCTCAGCAGCACCGTTTTTCACTCACTTTTACACAAACGCCTCAAAATGAAGTCATCACTAGTCGCTCACAGATGCCCAAATGTGTATTAATCTGTGTCTGAGCAGGCAGCTGCTCCACCACAGCAACCTGAGCAGCAGAAATGGGAGCACAGAAGACCTTTTTCGAGACAGCATCGACTCCTGTGACACTGACCTCAATGAGAAGGTGTGAATACTTTTCTGTTTGCAGCTTATTTGTCCTTTTCTGTGTTTGAAGAGAACAAACAGTCTTAACTGAGCCAATGTAATTTTTCTGTTAGGCTAGGAAAACCAGTAAAGGGTGAAAAAAGGTTATCAAACTGTGGCACTAAAACCCCAGAGATGTTTTTGGTGGAAGCACATCTTCAACTAATATGGATCTATAATATCTGCTGTGAACCTGAGCATTAAAGTAATATGTAGTGGTCAAAACGTTTAGAAGGTATAGAAATGTTTTATTTTGTTTATTTTTTATTTTTTGCCAACTTGGTAACAATTTGTCAGGAAAATAACAGACTTGTTATTGTCGTTTAAAACAATTGAAAGTCGTACTCTTTGAATTGAAGCATTTGGACCACAAGTTTTACAGTGAAACATTTTTTCACTCATCTCAAAGTTTTGAACATAATCGCATTTATTTCTAATGTAAATTTGCAAATTCATAAACGTGTTTCTTTGCTTTTGTCAGGTGAGTTTTTTGGAGAAAAAGGTGGCTGAACTCGAGAATGAAATTCAGATCAATTCTGATCTCAAGTCTAAACTGAAGCAGGAGAACACACAGCTAGTACACAGGTGGGGCACAAAACTTACCACATGGTGCTGTGGAGTGAGTTTGTAATTTAGTTTTCTAAAGTGAAACTCGCTTCATTGTGGCCTGATGTTGTTATTTCTTTCTTTATTTGATGGATTATTCATCTCAGAGTTAATGAGCTGGAGGAGCAGCTGAAGGACCAGGAAACTCGTTCTGACCAAACTCTGCAGGAGGAGTTAAGACGACACAGGGAGGCCTACAGCAAGATGGAACGAGACAAGAACACACAGATAGAACTACTGACAGGCCGGTGAGGGTCACACACTGAAACACACATGCAACGTGTCACACTAAAGTGACAACAACTCAGCTACCACTGTGGACTCTGTGTTTTTAGAGTCAAACATCTGGAGGAGGAGAACAGTGGGATATCTCTGAGCATGAACCGACTCAAGTCACAGACAGAAAAACTGGATGAGGTGAGTCATGTTTGTCTTGTTAGTGCTCATTATTTTTTATTTCTTTTGCGTTGCAACAGTTTCTTGTCTCTTTATCTTTTCAACACAATCACATCAGTTTGGCATTTTAAAATTGCCAGTTTCCTTGTGTGTCAAACTCATTCACCCACAATGACAGTCATAGTTTAAATTACAGCGACAGCCTTGAGATTTCTGATCCTTATTTCAGGCTGTATCTCTACAAATGACATAGTTCAGTTGTACACATAAGAATGGACAACACACAGATAAAGAAAGGTTTGTGTGAGGAACTACTTGGATTGAATCTGTTGTGAAAATAATTTATATAGAACCAGAAATCTATAAAAGAACTTCTGTTCATCCTCAGGAGAAACAAAGGATGACAGACAAGCTGGAAGACACAAGTCTGCGGTTGAAGGATGAGATGGACCTCTACAAGAAAATGATGGATAAACTGAAGCAGAACAGGCAGCAGTACCAGAAAGACAAGGACGCCATGCAGGAGGTACGAAGGATCGTTGTAGCTGATCAAAATCCAGCAAAATGTGCTGTTTGCTCAACTTCAGCTGTTTTTCTCTCATTTATTTATATTTTATGGCAGGTTTTATGTCAGCTCATACATTTACACCCACAAAAGGCTGTCTCTGCACTGTATAACATCCTTCACCAGTCCATTCTGTGTTGTGTAGCTGATCGAGGACCTCCGTCGAGAGCTGGAGCACTTGCAGCTCTACAAGCTGGAAGCCGAGAAGCCTGGCCGGAGCCGGAGCTCCTCCTCTGGGCTTGCAGACTTCAGCAGCAGGACCAGAGAGGTGGAGCTCGAGCACGAGGTCAAGAGGCTCAAACAGGTACAGATGAAACCCACCGGGCAAACAGTCTTGTGCGATTGAATGTGCTTTAAATATAGTCACTTTGATTTGAAAGTGGAAAGAAAATGGCACAAAGTTTTCAACATTTTTTACAAATGAAAAAAGAAAGGGGTGCATTTCTAAAGCAGGACTAAGCCATAAAATGACTGTAAGTTCTGAACATATCATGAAGCTCTGTTCAATCCATCATTTGAAAATGGAAAGGGGATGACTTAGAGAGCGACGGATGTCCACCTACACTGACCACAAGGAGAGCAATAATCAGAGAATCAGCAAAAACTGTAACTTTGTAGATGTTGAAGAGATCCACAGTTCAGGTGGGACAATCTGCCCACAGGACAACTATTAGTCGTCCACTCCACCAATCTTGGTGTTAACCCTGGTTAATAGTTCAAATAAAAGTCAGAAATTGTGTCTCGCTGACATGGTTGTGCATCAAAACCTGAGCATTTTTCTTCTCATCAACACGATTCGATGTCTTAGGTTTTAAAGGCCCTGTAAATCACCTGTGCAGCAACTTTCATACCCTTTCCACAGATTTTACCAGCTCTAAAGCTTGTAAGACAATAATGGTGTTTTGTGCTGCTCAAGATGTTTAACTTGTTCTGCTTTCATAAATCAGGGAAGTCTTTTGGCATTTTTATGTCTCCAGACACTGAATTGACCTGAAGAAATACAGTGCAACGGTGGATTGAGTTTATATTTTAAAACTTTACTGTACTGGTGGGATAATAAGCTTGACAACAGCCCATAAATGATTCTTGTAACAGCTCTTAAACTCCCCTTTTACTGCAGAACTGTCCTACATGAGTTATTGATATTTTGACTTTGAAATGGAGAATCCATTTACATTTAGGAGAGTGCCAGTTTCGTGTCTGCATATATGCTAGTGATGGGAATTACACCTCCCAAACGACTCCTCAAGTGTAGAACTGAAGTGAAGATGAGTCCGAGAGCTGAAGGGTCAGCAAGACCAGGAGAATATCTGCATCTGTTTTGTTCTTCCTCTTACAAATTGAAAGTGAAAAGACTGTTTACGTAACAGCCTTAAACTGTGAGACACAATCTGATTTGATTGATCTCATGCTTGCTTCTGCAAACGTCTGTAAGCCTGTTTAGAGCAATTTATGTCATGGGACATCTTTTCCCTCGGAATTTCATCTCCTGTTAACTGGGGCTCGGCTCGGCACTGCATGGTCTCGTGATAAAATTGCTTTTGTGACCTTTGATGCCCCAATTAACCCCAATCGGCAAGCGTTAGGGTGAACTTGTCTGAGTTTAATTGGGGTCAGAGCAGAGTGGTTAAAAAGCATACTGACTTCTTGTCAGCAGTTAAAGGCAACTTAATCATAATCAAGCTTTTATACATAAGTCAGCTAATGGAGCAGAGAAACAGTCACCACACACAAGCTGTAATAAATCCACAAACGCTGTGCTTTTCTGTGTTTGCTGCTTAAATAACATACCAAGCAGTATTTGGTTATGTGTTAAGTTAAGCAAGAAGAATTTTAAAAATGAGGAAAGACATTCGTGTGGTCCGTGAACATAACATTTTTTTGTGTGTGCTCTCCTTTTCCTCCCATGCTGGTCGTGTATTTTAGGAGAATCAGAAGCTGAAGGAGCAAAACGATGAACTGAATGGTCAGATCATCAGCCTCAGTTTGTTTGAGGCCAAGAACCTGTTTGCCACTCAAACCAAGGCTCAATCTCTAGCTGCTGAGATCGATAACGCCTCCAAAGACCAGGTAAAAGGAGTTCATTATAGCACTGATTCGGCTTTCAAACTATTGTTATCTGTTTAATTTTTTATGTCTATTTTTGGTACTACTTCCTTTAGAGATTAGGATACCAAAACATTTAACTCATTCTGCAGATGGGTGCTAGGACTTTTAAGTTTCATCATCGTTATGCTTTTTTAATATTTATCCGGATCAAATATTTTCTCCATTAAAATAGAGATTTTGTCAATTCCTTCGAAATATGTTTCATATATTTGTTCTGTTTTTGTCTTAAATTACTTTTTTTACCTTTAACTACCATTCTGCTTTTATTTGCGTCAGCTAGCCGTCAGCTGCTTTTAGCTGGTATCCTGCTTCTTTTAGCTAGTGTTTTGCTCTCTCAGCACTCTCACTGAACTTTGGAAGAAACTTTTTAGTTTCTTTTAGGTTAACATCTTATTAAAATCATGATTCCTGATATAATTTCAGATATTTACTCGCTGACGTGCTGTGAAAATGTAATTTTCTTTTTTATTCTTTAGGAATTTCCTAAACTATTTGATTTTTAGTTCATTAAATTAACCTCACATGCAGCAGCTGTATTTCTCAGCATATCTCAGCATGAGAGTGTCACAAAATATTACAATATTTAGCATTTTAATCCGTCCTGCATAACATGGAAGGCAACAGCAGATCAGTACCACTGAAACTAGCTTCAATTAAATCTTAAAGTGATTGTTTGCATTTTCTGTGGAGATGTTATTAGTAATTTATATCTGACCTATTATAAGTGTTATCAGTTTGTAACACTTTGTATTACGTTAGGATACAAGCTAACAGCCAGTCTGTTGGCCGAGTCTTACATGGAATACTGTCATTTTAAAAACAACGGTCTTGAAACTTTTAAAGTATTTTATGTTAAAAACTGTTTTATAAACTTTTACATCACTGGCACTTTCCCATTAGACAATTATTTACATACAGGTTTGTGGTTTTATTTTAGTTTTACCCTGTATTTGTGCAGTGTTTTCTAAAGCAACACAGCTAATCGATGTAAATATGTTGACGTCTGTATCTGTCTGCAGTTAATGGAAGCTTTGAAGGAGCAGGAGGAAATCAACTTACGCCTGCGACAGTACATGGACAAAATCATCCTGTCCATCCTGGACCACAACCCGTCGATTCTGGAGATAAAGAACTAGCAGAGGCTGGACTGGAGTCAGGATGGATGTGACCTAAGCTAAGACTCTGTACATGAGGAAAACAAAGACATTCAGGCTCAATTTATTTAAATGAATGACCATGTTTCCCTCACTACTGTTTGTATTCAGAAACTTTTCTGCATCAAACTAAAGGGACGTTTCTAGGCAAGCGAACGCTTACTAAAGGATGGTTATGCAAATGTGACAATTTCAGTCTGCACTGTTTTTATCCTCTGCTGCTGCTGTGATTTACTGTTATCGTCTCTTTTATCTCACTATGACTCTTTAATTATTTTGAACAAGAAACTAATCTGAGCCCAGGTGCTTCTACGATTGGCACAATCACTCAATGTAGAACGCTGGACATAATGGAGTTGGTCTTAACAACTGGATTAAATACTCGTGTCATTCAGAGACAGACATGAAGGCAGACTTTTTGCCCGACCTGTTCGTGGATATTGTCGCTGCACGGAATCTCTCATTTGGACAAGCAAGTGTTCTGTAAAAAGTCAGGGACTAGAGGCGGATGTGGTCTGGGAAGAAAAAGAAAGCAGAGACAAGAATTTTTGAAACAAAAGCAAAAGAAAGTGCTGGTAATGTTGGACCCAGTATGTTGAGAAAATGAGTATTTTTGTGAAGTCAGCAGAAGTATGCAGACTAATATTTTCTAATCCTGAAAACGTCTTCCAGGAAACCTATAAATGCACCCGAGGTCGATTCAAAAATGCTATATTTTTCCCCCTCTGATGAGTTGGGTCAGAGGAGAAGCTGAAACCAAGGAGTGTCTTTAAACTGGAACTTCTGTGGCTGCTAATGCAAGCAAGAGCCTGTGCTTGAAAAATTTCAAGTAATAGACCCAATGTTGCACAGAAACATTTAAATATGAATGTATAAGGTGTGAGTTGGATTCAGGTTAGGGTGATTGGCAGCCATTGTAACATGACTCAGCGAATCATCTGTCTATGCCCACCGTACAGAGCCCACACGTGTTGTGGCTTGAAATAAGAATTGAGGTTGCAGGATTCAGGTTCATTAAAGCGTACGCACATTTATGTTTAAATGCAGCAGGTGTGTTTAGTTTTGTTTTCAGTGTGAAATGAGAAGCGGGACTAGAGTTTAGGGACCTTTTGCAAATTGCAGTAATAGCCATTAACTTCAATAGAAGTATCAGCGTTTTCACCCAAATCCCATCAGATTTTTACAAATCAAATGTATTCTCCTTTAAATGTCATTCCAACTGTGAAATTAGATACATGCCCGTTTGTATAATTTTGAAGATAATTTGGCCTCATGCTGCTCTAGTTGTTCAGTTCAGAATCTGACTTGTTTTATTAAAATTAGGCTGCATTGTACTGTTTATTTTCCTGTAGTTAACAGGAGGGGATGCTTGGAGTACAGATTTGATGACCCATTCAGCAGTTGGTGACTGTGTTGCTCCAAAACAGGATGACATCTGTTTGTGAGCACACGTTAAGTGAAGCGAGGGAATGGCTTTCTATGACCTCAAATTTCATTTTTACCACCAACCCTGGCCAGCTCTGTATCTTTGAGATGGACTCAGAAATTGGATGTGAACAGGCACAAGAGACTCACTTTTTGCTCCAAATAAACGCCAGCTTCATCGTCACCTGTGGGTTGAACAGGAATTTCTCTGGAACTCTCAGAAACTGTAAATATCCTGAATGTACAGCTAAATCTTTCTCTTCCGTGTGGCCAAAACAGCATTTGTACTTTTTTTACATTTCTGTGTTCAGTTCAGACACGCTGTGAGCCACGTGTGCAGTATTTTGTACTGTAACCAGATCGATTCAAAGGAGAAACAGTTACAATCTGCTGTATTGTATAATTCTTCTATACTTGAGTTTTGCTACATTGCACAAAAATAAGTAAACCATTTTGTTTTAGTTTGCATGGCTCACATTTTCTTCTGTCTGTGCCTTTTGAGGACAATTTTCAAGAGTAGATGCTTTAGATTTACATTTTTCTTTGAAGGAACACTACCTGTAAATGGCGTTCTTATATAGTGATCAATTGTATTGATGTGCCACTGACCACACTTTTTAAGATAGGTACTAAAAAAAAGAATAGATTTATACGGTTTTATCAACTAAAGTAATTTGTTTTGGTGTCTCAGCTGAATAGCACAGTCCTTTCTCTGGTACATCAGCTGGGTTTTATTTTAACTATGTAATGACTTGTTTTTAACCCAGTGGCCATTGTTTCATTTTTTTGAATTTTCAGTTGTAGTTGCTGATGGTCTTTTAGCCATCTGGTGCCGCCACAGCAATCGAACTTGCACAAAAGATTTGGGAATCGTTTTACACTTAAGAGCCTTCCTGACGCAACCTGTGCTGACCACAGAGCTACTGCAGCCCCAGTTTTTAGCCATAGTTACTCCACTGATGTTCACTTTGCTTTAAACTGACTTTTTATATGTTTATAAACTGTCTTCCTGCCTAAACAGTGAGCGTTCTTAACTTATTTCCTGATGTGTCTTGTTTTTGCTTTATAAATCTTTCTCAACAGCTGTTTGTGCCATTTAAAATTTATTAGAATAATAAAATCAAACTGAACATCAAGGTACACAAATTGTCTCTAACTTGTGTCCTGTTGCTTTTATATTTCTAAATAATAGTCATATGTGTAAATATCTTTTAATTGGCAATAAAAATGTTTTGGCACCTTCATGAAATTTCTATTTCTCTGGTGTGATATTATTTCTCATTTCAACCTCTGATACTGTGTCAAAAGTGTGTGATGCTGAAATCGCAGCAGATACCACGCCGAATTTTAGCTTAATGTCTGTAATATTGGCTGTTATGCCCCCTTCTGTGTTTGTTAAATGTGCTTACCTGTGGTGGACAAGGAATATTATTGACTCTAAATATTCAACAGTTGTAGATGTACGTCCAGTGATTACATTTTTAATATTTTTGATCAAATCCTTCCTGTGGTTCATTAGATATTTCGCTAATAGGCAGACAAATAAACCCATACACTCAGACATGGACCAAAAAAATCCCTTTAAATATTGCTTTCAATCATATAACTTCCCGCAGTTTCCAGATTTAAGACTGGACCTTATTCATTCTGCATGTTTTGAAATTGAACCAAAACTAAATTCCAAAAGATCAGAAACATTTACAGTAGTTCAGCATTATGAAGATGATTAGGGAGAAGAGCATCCTAATGAAATCGTTCTTCAACATTTAAGACCGGTGACACCAAAGTGATTTGCGCTTCTAAAATCAAATTTTCAAAGCAGCACAAGTTACAGTTGCTTTAGATGATCTTAATCATTTTATCAAAATTATTTCAGTTTCTTCCAGTTCCTAGGTCTACAGTTGTCCGGGCTTTTGGCGCCCTCTGGCGGCTGTCGCGCGATCTGCTTTCTCTCCCCAGTCTATCGGGACCAGGTGTGCCTGTGGCTTCAGGACAGGTAGTACATAAAATTTATATCTACATTTAATGTATTAGATATATTTTCATTTTAGAGCTCTTTTTGGCTTTCTGTGCCATATATTTGCTTTACTATTGTCTTGACGTGATAAAGCGTCACCTGCGAATCACAAAGCTAATGGCTAACAGAAGCTATTAGCTGAAGTTACGACTTACCTCGTTGGTTAGAAAGAGTTAATATAGTTGAACTTGTTTTGTTTGCGAATGAAAGTATAGAAAAATCGAGAGTTCGTCAAAACACGATTAACAAAATACCTCTTGAACCACTGGACAACTTTTAATGAAACGTTGGACAGGTTCACCTGTTTAAAATGGTAGTGATCAATAAATACACTCGAGTGCTAACGGATGTCTTTGTCTGTTAGCTAAATATCTCATGAACCACAGGATGGATATCAATTAAACTATTCAAGATGGCCGCCACAGCATGTTGGTCTCAGTAAACAGAAAAATGGGTTGTGTGTTGTGCTAAAAATTTGGTTAGATAGAAGATGAAATTAATTCACAACTCGGACTTTTAGCGACCCATATTGTGCTTAAACCACCCAAAAAGTCTATCAAAACAACTGTAATCTCTGTCTGTGATGTGCCTTACTTCAAGGAATGCTAAGCCTTAATTGTGTTTTTGATCCAAGTGGCATTGCAAAAGGTAGAGTTTTAACACATTTTGTGTGCTTAAACCTTTAACTGTGCATCACAGGTAGCGTGATGCCTCAGACTGGGCTCAGCTTTGAGGGCAGACAGAGGGGAGCGCATCACAACACCTGTAAAGCCAATCATGTGCTCAAAGAGCAGATCCCCCAGAGGAGTTGGGTAAACAGAGCAGTGTTTCAACATGGCTGCTCAGCTGCCAGTCGAACCAGTGAGGGCTCAACAGTTGGCTCGCTGGATGTACCCAAACTACCGCAAACGGTTAATGGTGATGTTAATCACAGACACAAGGGCAGGAAGACAAAAGCAGCTCCGTCGATGAAAGTCTGGGCAAAAGAGAGTGACATTTCACCCATCGCTAATGGCTCAGGAGCTGGAATCAAAGGAAACACACAGGTTCTGGGTGGTACCTCTTCCAGTGGTGCAGCCAGACCGAGCGCTGGGAATCTGGGATGTAAATCTGAACAAGTGGTTCAAGACCCCAGTTCATCAGAACCAAAGAAGGATCAAAGACAAAAGAAGAAATTCAGACACAATAAGAAGAGGTGAGGCAAACCACATGTCTGCGTAATAAAATTAAAACTGTGTGTTTTATTTAAACCTTTCTTACATGAATACAGGAATGGAGTGCTGATTAAAATAGAAATACATCTTTTGTATTCAAAAGGTGATTGAAATGTTTCTGGTGCAACACTGTACAAAAATGATTTTTCTTTTTAAAGGATTGGCTTCATGACCAGAAAAAAAACATTGATTGCCTTGTTTGTAATCTCACTGTAACTGTTTGTTAGCTTGTTGCTACTCCTGTGTCAGCTTCCTCAGCTCACTGGCTGGAGACTTCACTGGGATTTATTTGAAACAAACAACGACACAGGAAGTTAGAAAAACCTGTTGTTGTTTTGTGGGATGTTACTATGTACCTATTAACTACACCTGTACAGTTAACAAGCCACTTAAAGTAAAATATTAAAATATTGTCAGGTGGTTGCATTCAGTAATCAGAGTCTTCTTGCAGACAAGAAGTATCGACGTCACCACTGATGCCACAAGAAGAGCAGGAAGACTGGGAGGAAGAGGTCCAAGAGGTCACAGTCAGAAACTGGGAAAAGATGTGTTTTGGCATCTCAGCTTATGGTATTTCATGATGGCTTCAATTAAGGAATAATATTCAACTTGTTGTCTTGCTCTCAATATTTTCCAGATGTCTGATGAAACTCTTACAGTGTTCTGCTAAATAACTTTGATCGTGCAGCCACATTCTGACAGTACTCACATTTTGATGCCTGCATTTAAAGGACTCATTCAAAGGTTTTGTAGACTTTGAGTCCCTGATGGGTTACAGCTGCATGAGGAAAATCTACATCTAATGAGCCACAGTCTGGCTGCTATGAATATTCTACATACAGGGAAAAATGGATAGAAAAATACAGTAAATAGTTGGAGAAACATTTCTGTTTCAATACACTTGCCCCATTTTCTAATTCTCAAAATGATTTTCTCAGATAAGCAGGGTATTGTACAAATTATTTCTAAAAGATTGAACCCCCAAATAATTTCCTATTTCAGCAACTTGGATGGCAGCTGTGTGTGAGTTCTGAAGCACTTTTATAAAATCCATCAAGTTTTAAAATGATTGTAGCTGCAAACTTGTTAGGCCATGTGGATGAGTCCAAAAGATAGTGACTTGAAGTTGTCCATCTCATGGTTACATTCTGAATATTGGGAAAAAAAAAATCTGGCCACTCCTTCATAAGATGCTTTTACTTAGATAATACAAAAGGGCTGAAAATTGACAACTAAAATGACATCTGACTCTGTAAATGTGTGGAGTTTGAAATCAAAATGTGTTAAACCTCTGTGCTCAACACTGTTTATAGTAGGTATCTGTTGTTTTTAGACAGTTACTGGTATTCTGTGTGTCCTTCAGGTCTAGATGATGTGATCCCCTTTGAGCTGCGGGACCTGAGCCTCCAGCAGAAAACCCAAGATGGCCTACCGGTGACGGCCAATTACAGCCCGGCTGTACATCACAAACGTCCCATTCGATGGAAGTGCTACAGAGCTCCCATTGAGTCCGACCAGTTCGCTAACGCTGAAGAGTAAGCCAGATGTGTGACGAACGTGGTTAACATTCCCGAATTAACCGTTAGACCTCTAAATAGAACTCGCTGGGTAGTGCTGTTGTACTCGACCTGTTTAGTGGATTGTAATCGTTCAGGAAGTAGAATGTTTATTTAATGCTGCACTTTTTTTTTCCTGTGTAAAAGGTTTAGTTCCAGAAATCAAATGTTATATACTTCATCTTGGTGTGTAGGAAAACCACATATCAGAATGAACTCAGCTCATGCCGTTAGCTGTTAAGTCGAAGTCCTTTTTTATTATAGGTTATAATTTTGATTTTATCCTAATTTTAATTCACTGAAAATGAGAATGTATGTAGTTTATTTTGTTTTAAGACTTTTTTTAGTAGTCCACCATACGTTCTTGTTTTACGTGTTTTATAGTTTTAATCGTTTAAAAAGTTTGTGTGGTTTAATATGGCAAACGTGGCTTGTTTGAGAAGAAACGTTTACATTTTCCATAAATTGCCTGTGTTGACAGTAAGTACATGAAGTTCTAATTTAATTGAACACATCAGACAGTTGGCTTCACAAAGGAGTTTTGGTTTGCTTTGGAACA
This sequence comes from Millerichthys robustus, assembly GCA_034783495.1. Lineage (NCBI taxonomy): Eukaryota > Metazoa > Chordata > Actinopteri > Cyprinodontiformes > Rivulidae > Millerichthys > Millerichthys robustus. The sequence continues at coordinate 3,548,420 of JAVKLF010000100.1, forward strand.
ACATTATCTGAATTTTCAGTTGTTTTCATTTTCTTAACTAAAATAAATCAAATTTTGCTTCAAAGATTTGCTCTAACTTTGCATGTCTCAGTTTCCACAAGCTGCTCCTTTGATCAGGATGACAGTTAACCTTTATTTGGTTTCTACATCAACCATGTAACCAAAGAAATTACATTTTTTCCCCCTTTGTGCTGTTTGGTCAGCGAATGAGGCGACTGTTGCTTTTGACCACTAGATGGTAGTGTTGATGTGAGGCTAAATCCTCAGATATTTATTTCCGCAGGCCTCGGGGAGTTCAACGGGTTCATTCTTAAAGACTTGGGAGACACAAGCTCCTGCTTGCTCACTGCTCAGCTCCACTTCTCCCAGTTTAATTCAGAATACAACTTACAATTGGATTTAGGGCAACTGTTACTGAGCAGATCATGGTAATCTCATGATTCTGAATCATTAATGTTCACAGACACTTTGCCTCTGATGGATCTGAAATCACAGTGTGACTTCTTCGCCCTTTGCTCGAGCATTGCAGCTGAATTTTTAAGTAGCTCTGTGGTTTTTGTATAAAAGAGAGACTGCAACATCAAGATCCGTCATTATCAAAGAGCTGAAGTTGCTTTTGATGTTCCCCACTCTTCAGCGTGGTTTCCATTGTTGATGTTAAAGGCAGATCTGACTGGGAGAATGGTGATGATGGGCAGACACGATGATACTGTTGTTTTTTTATATTGTTTGCAGACTGGAGTAAAAATGTATGGGCGGGGGTGTCTATCACTGCCACTACAGCATTTAGGTTGGTCTCAGCGGGATGAAAAAAAGAGAAAATCGTTGTTTTATGATGTCAGTTTTTAGTGTTGGTTTACTTCATGTGCATTTAAGAACACAAACTAGTTATTGGAAATTAGAACAGGAACTTGTTTAGAATAAAAGAATGGATTCTGATCTATAAATCTCTTTAAAATCGGGTTTGTAAATCTGGCTCTAATATTATTTTATTTAGCTATTTCTAGCGTTTAGGTATTGTTCTGCTACTTTTAGTTTACAGCTAGTTTCTGCTACTGCCATTATTTTGCTCGTATTTTGATGCTTTTAGCAAGGCTTTTGTTAATTTTGTTTATTTAAGTTTAGCTAGATTTTTCTTTCTTTTAGCGTTTAGCTAACTTTTGGTACTTTTAGCTTTTTTTGTACTTTTCTGCCTTTACCCATTCACTTGTGTTCTGCTTCTTTTAGCTTTAACAACTATTTTCAGCATTTTCAAAGAATTTCAGCTGAATCATTCATCTCTCCGTATTCACACTGCGTTTTCACAGGAAATGTGATTCCTGTAATTTACTCTAAAATTCATAATTTTTCACAGACTTGTCTTTCCATGAAGATAAAATCGACTCTAAAGGCAAATCAGTTTGACCCTAGATTATTATTTGTGTCTGAGGATGAAAAAAATCTCAGTTTAACATAAAAACTTTATTAGAGGATGTTTTAAAATGAAGCATTTTACTGTTTTCACAGCCATGTGTCTTTTTTTAACAAGTTGCTCACTAAAGAATGTCTTTCCTCACTTAAAAGTCCCCCTCAGCGCCGTCAGGCTGTGCTCAAAGCCCATCTGTTATTGATTGTCACTGGTGCTCAGTTTGACTCTATAAAGTTGCTTCACGTTCATAAATCTTGATTAACCAGCATTAAAAGTCAAAGTGTATCGCCTGAGGGTTCAAGGGATTTCCCTTGAATTGCTGAAGGAGCTGGAGTAGTCCTGCCTGTTCCTTTTTTTAGGGGAGAGACATTAGAGATTAGAAGTCCTGGGTTAGGAAACGGCGTCTGTTTTGCCTGTTGTAACCTTGGTGAGTGGATAATAGTCCTGATGCATCCTTTCAGCCCATTTCAGAATCTGAACAAATAAACCAGTACACTGGAGGTCTGAAATAACCAGCCCCACTTGGCCCCCTGCAGCCACACTACTACACACCATTTGTTCTGCTCTTTTCTTTGAAACAAACCAGACTGAAGTAGAATTTGTAACAACCCACCTGAATTATCCTCCTGTATGAGTTGATTGGTCCCTTTAGACTTTTGACTTAAACAGTTTCTCATGCTAAGATGGGGGGGAAAAGGGTCCAGCCTTTGTAGCCACATGTCTGAAATGTGAATCACCTCCCGTTATTTCAGCTTTTTCAAACATGATCAGTCATTCGGCATTCAACGTCTTTACTGATCTGGTAGTGCAGTGGTTTGGGAGGCTGGCACATAAAAAGACTCCTGGACGGAACAGGATGGAGGATTGTGGTCAGCTCAAACATTGGCAACGAAACAAAGCAGGCCCACTCTGGTAGTGGACAGATATTTGTCATCAGTTCTTCCCATGACAAGTCTGGAAATATTCAATGTATAAAGTCAAATTAGCATTAATAGAATTCCTTAATGATTCTAAAGTATGTCATGGTTTTATATGTTATGTTACATTCTTATCAACTTCTTTTAATGAAAGGTTCATTTGTGTAAATCTATGTTGGATCACACACATTTAGTCTTTGATTAGCACCATGCTAGACAGTTGGTTTGAGGTATTTGTGCTTATAGGTTGAACATTACGGCTAAACATCTTTGCTTTAATTTCGAGAGGTATGTTACAGTGTTCAGGTACAGTTAGCAGCCTGTGTTCTCATGTTCTCTTTTTAAAGAGAAGCTTTTTCATAAAAATGCTAATCAAACCAGCCAAACATGTTCAGCCTTACTCAGCCCGTTGTACTGTCTCACAAATTACCTGTCTTCTTTTAAAATTGGCATCTTTTAAATATTGGTCTCTTAATTATTGGATCTTATTACTTTAAATTACTTTAACTACTACTTTAAATTGACCATTTTTCCGGAAGCACAGAAAAACGTAACGTCCATCTCTACTTATTTAAAATAACTACTGATGAGTCTCATATCAGATAACAGCCTTTACTGTAATACAGAGCAATGTTTGTCAGCTCAGGTGTCAGCTTTTTCATGCATCATGCTTGGGATAAAGGACCACCAAAGAAATTTCCCATAGCCAGTGTTGGTTATTTTAACTGAGCTTCAGATAGACACTTAAAGAGAATGTACTTCTTTGTTATAGTGTCATCAATGCTGACGTGTTACCAAGCGACTTTAGAGTTTACAATGAGCACGGGGAGATGACATTAAGAGTTTATTTGGACTTTGGCTGAAGCAGCATCGATTTGGTGTCTTTAGTACAATAAAGTTTCAAAAGAATACAAAACTTGTTTTCTGTGCTTCCGGCTTCAACTAAAAGAAAATACAAGTATTTTTATTCTTCACCAGCATATAATGTGTTGTATGAATAGAATGCTGTCCCTGTCTTTCCTGCCTTCCCTTAAATGACCTCCCACAGCCCATGATAAACGGTACAAGCAGTTCAGAAAAGCAACTAACATTTTATTTTTCCTTTGTGACTCACGTCCAGTCAGGGCTTTTTCATCTTTCCTTAGAGTGTCCAGTTATTTTCTGTGCCCGTTTTTTTTAACCAATCTTATTGGTGTTGGCAAGTACAGGAAGAGGCTTGTGGTGAGCTAACTCCAGTCAGAACTAACCAGTACAAAAGCATAACTGAATTGCCAGCTACAGTGGGGAGTGGGGGTAGAGATTCTGGTAAATTATCTGCAGTCGACTGGTTAAAATTGTTAAAAGATGTTTGGAAAATCTGCCTCAGTTAGGCAGCCTCCATGCCAGTTTGATCTAAATTGAAGGGTTTTTTTAATACCAAATATTGGCAACATGAAAAGATTTTTGGAAAATTGAAAATTTTCCTCACTGTCAGGAAATGGTTATGCCTCATTATAGGCTGTGTGGATGATCGTGTTTTCTTTAGTTTGTCTTTAAGTTCATTAGAAACGGTCCTGAAGATAAGGTTTGCGGTTTACTCTCACTGTGACTTGACCCTGCATAAAAGCAGCCGGCATGTAGAGTTCAGAGATCTGGGCTGAAGACTGCTGTAAAGATGTGCACATGGACTGTGGAAATAGCTGGCAGCAGTGATTGCACTCTAAAGGTTATGATGGCCGAATGACCAGACACACAGTTTACTAATTGTGATGAAATGAGGAGGTGACGCAAGACTTCATCCTGTCCTTCCAACTAGGCAGACATTATCTGTTGTACATTAGCTGCAACCTTGAGACGTTTTTTCCTTCTGATATTCTAATATTGAGTGTAACAATTAGTTAAAATGATTTTGGATGGTTTGTCCTGAAATGCATCACTGCTACATCTGGTGAGCAGAGGAAGGGCAAATGGATTTTGCTGAGTCAGAGTGATTGAATTCAGGAGGCATTTGCCTGGAGCAAAATCTTCACCATATGGTGAAACTGCAGCGCTTCTCGAGTCTTTTATTTTCCTGATAAATTTGCTTCCTGAATGTCATCGTATCGCTGCAGAATGTTCATAACGAGGTAACAATACAGTGAAACAGTTTTAGGCTGTCCTGTTTTAAGAGTTGTAAGATGTATTTTTTTTAAAAAGCTGTTCTGCTTCATATGACGGTATTAGACCTGTACCCAATATCACAGACATACAAATGTGCAAAGCTGGATTGTTACTATCACTCTACCTCATATTTTCAAAGACAATTATTGTGAAAAGAAAAAGTCACTTTTTGCATTGTATTTTTGAAGAACACAGAATTTTAGCTCATCTTTGTGGCCGTATTGCACAACAGGTTTTTTAGGTTGCGCTGTAGGAAAATGTAGGGGTAGGGACCAATGGGTTTAAAAGGATTCACTCAACAAGTACTACCTACATATCAATAGGCACCCTACAGATATACTAAGACACTTTTTCTATCAGGACAATAAAAGTCATGATACCTGGAGCGTACTACCTAGAACGCAAAATCCCAAGACCCTACAAACATCCGTGCGTTGTTAGGCAAAAAAGGAGCAAGAGAAGCCCAATCCAAAAATAAACAAGTGTTTAAAGGATTACATCAGGAAGCAGAATTATGGGGAGAAAAAAGTACTCCATACAGCAAGAGAGCGATGTGACAAAATACCATGTCCCTTCTTTTAGACACAACATCGGCAGCTAAAAGAACTGGCTGGAAGAAATTATTTGTTTGATGGAAAGCAGAATGACAGGGAATTTAGCAGCACAGCAGACGTTTTGAGCAGCAGAAAGGTGGCATCAAGGGTCAACTTCAGCAGATGTGGTTCTCCCGACAGACAGCTGCAGACACAGAGGTTGGTTGGAAATGAGCAGAAGTAGGTGGCTGTGTTAGATGTGGTTGTTGCAGCTGAAAGAGAAGAAGGAACATGAGCTGGTGGTTTTCCTGACTGTCCTTCCCTGGACCACATCTGGTTGGCACTAACCACTGCACACCATAAACTAAACGTTAGCTAAAGTGCAGTCATCGCAATGTGAAGCTGATGAAAGTCTCCTAGATTCTTGCTCTCTTTTTATTGTTCCTGTTTCCATCTGTTTTCGACACTGACCTTTCACTCTACCTGCTCTTCAATACCTGCTAAATGTTTCCACTTCATTTGTTTGTGGCTTTTGCGTTCCAACTTATCTGCGTATTTGCCTTGAGTTATCATCTGCTAAATTTGTGAGAAACTAAATGTTTAGACGAGTCATAACTCCACTCCACTACAACCACGAGATGGCTTGTTTTGTTTTGCAGAACAAAAATACATTTTAATGATCCTTTACCGGCTACAACTCAGACTGTCATCACTAACACACTCTTCTTGATTTTGCTTTCAAGACATTGAGCTTATGGTTTGGATTGTCGTGCCTGTAGTACTGCAGCAGGCCCAGACAGTGGCAGTGTTTGTCAGCCGAGCAGCCACTGACCCTCAGGCCTGTTGGGATGCAGGGCTTGTAGCTCAGCCGGCTGCTACGCACCGGTCTGAGACGACTTGTCTGGCTCCTCTGCCCACCTGGCTGTCCCCTGCTTGTCGGCCTTTATGTGTCATCCTTCTTCTTTGTATCGTTCTTATACTGACACCCTGTCTGTCCCTTTATCATACTGCTCTTCTGTCTCTCCAGACATTTGCTGTCTGCTGGCTGGTTTCTTTTTTTTTTGGCTTGTCAGGTCAGTCTTGCTGCAGTTAGCTGATCGTCTGTCATTCTGTCCTCAGCTGGCCTCTCTTTGTCAGTCTATCTATCTGCCTGGCTGTCTGGCTCCCCAACCAAGGAATGTCTGGATAGGTGCTGGATAACAGGCACCCTGCAGACCTGCTGCTCACAAGAACAGAGGCACGGAGGATGGGTGTAAGTATGGGGGGGAAGAAGGCGACTGTAACAGATGAAATGCGAGATAAGTAAGAAGGCAGCATGCGCCGTTAGAGATGGTATCGAGAAATGATTTTTGGGCTGGGATGGAACAATACCCCTTGAAGAGGAGAAGAAGGAGATGGAAGACGGTAAATTGGATGGATAGGTGTGGTAACCGAGTGAGATAAAGTTGGGGTGTGGCACGACTGTTCTTTTTAAGAACCTTGTACAGCTGCTCATTTATCGATTGATAACGCATAAGATGGCTTCTAGTCCATGAAGGAGCAGAACTGCCAGGATTTTTCATGCACAGAAACACACACCACCACGCTACCGTTCTGACGTCTTCTCTCACACCTTCTGTCTTACCCAGCCAGTTCTCAAGTGTCAGACTTTTTGCACACAGCATTTCGGATGAGATTTGCCTCGGAATTAGATGTGACATTGCACAGTGCTGTAGTCAAACCCATCTTGTTTATGTGAGGCATAACTCAAGCAGCTGTCACACAAACTAGATCCGAGAGCTCTCCTTTACGGTTGCAGGGATTGTGGAGCTCCCTTAAGGAGAACAGGCGTTCTCATGAGACTGCTTTGGTTTTTTTTTCTTCCTCTGGATGCATTTGCATCACATGTATTTATGCCGAAATGAAGTAACAGCCCGCCAGCAGTTGATAGACGGGTCCAGATTGTGTCGCAATCGCTCTGTTGCATATTAGCTGTGTAAAACCTTGGGCTTTCTTTTGACTCTGTATCTATTTGCTCTTGTTTAACCTTTAGAAGCTGTCTTTGCTCAACTTTTTTGGTAATGTTTTATGGTGAAGCAAAAACAAATTACTGACACCTTAGAAGTGTAGAACTAAAAGAAATATGTAAAATGTTACCTCTGGTTCCTGATTTGAAGAGGATCACCCTCGCATGTTAAAGCTCTATAAATACGTTGGTCCGGATCACTGTTTGGTTCTGATGAACAGAAGCGGTGTTCTGCCTAAATCTGCATTCAGAATCTTGACAGACATGAAGTTATTCATGAAGAAAGTTTATAAAACCTTTATAAAATCTGTTTTAAAACATTTAACTTAAAAGAAATTGATTAAAAAAACGTTTTTCTAATAACTTACAATTTGTTTTAGTCAGCCAAACTTTGTGAATTTTAGTTTTACAAATTTGAGAAAAATAGGGACATTTTGTTATTTTATAAATCAACTTTTAAGTAAGACTGAAATATAGTGATTAGGACCATTTAATTTGTAAGACTACGCATCTCACAAGTATTTTACCAAAACATGAATTAACATTTTGGCATTGTTTTGAAGCTATGTTGTATTATTTTCTGAAATGTATGATATTTTTACGTCGATAAAATCGGGTAAATACACAACTTGAGCTAATTATACCAACTAAACTGATAACAGAACAAAAAGACTCTTTGGAGACATGTTCAGATTTCTGGTGTCTGTCTGAAACTCAAAACACTCAGTAACATTAACGTGTGTGTGTGTGTGTGTGTGTGTGTGTGTGTGTGTGTGTGTGTGTGTGTGTGTGTGTGTGTGTGTGTGT
>JAVKLF010000100.1:3556328-3568363 GCA_034783495.1 Millerichthys robustus
TGTGTGTGTGTGTGTGTGTGTGTGTGTGTGTGTGTGTGTGTGTGTGTGTGTGTGTGTGTGTGTGTGTGTATTTCAGTTTCAATAAACTGTAATGGAAGAGAGCGAGAGGCAGTTTTGGTATCAGCTTTTCCACACTTAGGATCAACAAGCAGAACCCAAACTCGTCATTCTCCACATTTCTCTGTGGACAAGTAAGATGAGTTGTAGCTAGCCAGATCACACCTCCCACACCCATTTCAAGAAGACACAAGCACACACACACACACACACACACACACACACACCATATATCACCTAGGATTCTGCCCTTTTAAAGATGAATCACTTTCACTTTCCTGTCAATGTCTGCCTCTCCCTTTTCTTTCTCTCTCTCACACACACACTGTCACTGTCCCTAAACTGAAACAGGCTAATACATGATTAAGTCCAAGGGTTTTTCAACGTGCCGCCATCCATTCAGAAAAAAGCGGACCTTTTTATTTTCATCTGTCTTCTTCCCTGGTCTGCCTCGGCCCATGTGTTCTGTTTCCATGCCTTTTGTAGTTGTTGCTCACTCTGATCCACAGTCTCTGCAGCTGTATTCACTGTCGGAACCAACTTTCCAAAGGGGAAGGCCCGTCTGACAGCACATAACAAAGGAATGTGACCTGACTGTCATAGCTGAAGGAGATATCTCTGCCTCTTGTGGGTTAACTCGCACCCTATGAAGCATCTGGTGTCACAAGCTTGCTGTTTGCGGCTTTAAAACTTTGTTTTGTAATGAGCCTGTAACTGTCTTTACTTATCTGAAATCAGTCCTTGTGGTCTTTGACTAGTTTAATCTTGCTGTAACTTTGTCCTAAACCTTAATGTGATTTTGCCCATGTCATGTGACATGTTTTTTTTTTTACTTAAACTAGGGTGAAATGGTAACATGTGAAACTATAAATTTGACTAGGAAAGTCCTGACTTGTGGAGTGTGAAACATTTAAAAGCCAGCATCTGTCCAGATTCCAAGTACTGAACTGTCCAGTGTCATTCAGACCTGTCACCCACAGGAAGCATTTGACTCAAACAGGATAATAATGACCAAAGAAACTCTAAACTCTTGCGCAATGTTTCACTTTCAAAACTACATCAACTTCCCTCAATGTCCAAATGTTTACAGTAAAGTTATAGGAAGCGATGAAGCAAAACACTGAGTAGCCTTTTGTCCCACTTTTTTTTAAATCAGTCTGAAAGATATTCTGATTAACTGAATTTTAGATACACTCTTATGTTTTATACTTTGTGATTGATTATGATCATTTTCTTTAAACAGTAAGTGAACTCACTTCCTTGTTTACAATGACATCATTCCAATGCTGACATAAGAGGCACCACCCCCAGGGGGTGTGACCAGGTTTACTATAAACATTGTAAGAACATGTGATTCTGAGCTTTTTCCCTGGGTCTCCCGGGGGGGGAAATGGACCAGGTCTGAGTTTTTTGTTAAACTCTACATGTCTGTAAATATATATTGCAGTCTGAGAACTGAATCGATCTCCTGCGCTAAGTACGGTCACTTATTTAAACAGGATCTTTCAAATCCATCTATTAAGCGGCAAATAAAAAATAATGTTAATTTACAGTATTAGTTGTTAATTTGTCGAATAAACTTTCCTCATCATTTCTATTTGAAAGATCATCCAAACTTTTTTCTTCTTCCTGAAACTGAACTGTACTTGCGGAGGAATGGCACCTCGGTGCATGTGGCGTTTGTACCCTGGCACCAGGTGCAGGAGGACGGCAGCAGGTTGGGAGTGCATTTAGCAGACAAATGGGGCGCCGTATTCAGGACAAGCAAGGACGCCTGCTGGTTGATTGAGTGCTTGTAGGTGTGGGTGACCTCCTTCGCGTCCCCTCCGGTGGCAGAAGACAGGGGAGAGTGAGGGGAGGATGGTGCAGGAAAGGAGGAAGCGCCGAACGTTGCAGCGATGCTGTCTGTCCCACTTCTTCTTGCTTTCTTTATCACTGCCTCTGTAGTCCGATTTACAGATGTATTCTGTACTTACCCAGACAGATGCATTTACCTAACGCACCTGCATATAAAATCAGTAAACCCTTCATTCCCACGTACATATTCATGTCCTGTGGTGTGCGCTCTGGACCTTGACCGTCCACAGAGGCACCACTGTAGAATTTAGAGCTCAGTTAATTATGACTACCTCTTTATTTCAACCCATTTTCTCTTCAAGTGGCTCCATCTTCTGTAAAAAGTAATATTATTTTACAGCTATGATTGCCGTCAAGCGTCGATTAAGCTACATTTCCGTGACAGACTTATTGGTGAGTCAGAGGGAAAGCATGTTCACCTGTCTGTGAGTCTGTGACTGAAATTCAACAGACAGCATGAAGACATGTCCATCTTGTGCAACGTGAGAAGACAGCAGGTCTGATATGTGAACTCACTGACTTCGTATTGAGGGATTAGTTTCATGCCTGGATGCTAAATGTGAAATGAAAATTGTTTAGCTTTAGGTCTTTTGAAGAGGGTTTTATGGAAAGGTTATGAAAAATTATCTCACATGTTGTAGATAGTAGCCCCTTGAACGAGTGGATCTTGAGCGGGACTGGTGAAGACTGCTTTGATCATAAAATGGTTTGGATAGGCTGGTAATCATCAGCAGTCAGGTTCTTCACAATTCAGCTGATAGCTGCTCTTACATGTTTTTTAATTGAACTGTTTGCCAATTTACACCACGAACAACGTCACTGTCCATGAAACTGACCTCACCCTAATCGTGAATTTACTCAAATATTCAAGATTTCTGTGTGAGGGAGTTCACAAGTTGGATTTGGATTGCTCAGACAGATTACCGATGTATGTATCGTTGCTGGTACTTTTGGTAATTTATTTTCTCCAGTATTATGAATGTAGATTTCAGAGAAGCTATTCAAACACTTCAAAATGAGTATTTTCCCACATAAGCCACCACTCCTGATTTGCCTGTTAAGGTTTTATTTATTTATTTACTGCTATTTTTTTAATAAATTCTTGCCAACATCACCATAAAACCTTTTTGTATAATGCTTATCCATTGGCTTTGGCGCTCCTTAAACACAGAACTAAGAGCAGCTGTCTAGCACTCCTACATGGTTTTTTTTAATTAGCCGGCAATTATGAGCACTTGATATTTCAAAAGAGGCACTTAAACCCTCATGTTGAACGTTTCAAACACTGTATACTTCATAGTTTAACACAAATGAGACAAAACAAATGTAATTCAAATTGTGTCAATGTTCAAAATGACCCTGCTTTATTTTCATAATTGGTGTTTACAAGTGTGTGTACATCTACATTTTGTGATAAACCAAGAAGCACTGAATAAAATAGCAACCACCTTGGAGATCTTTATAAGTCTGCTAACAATGCTTAGGTTCTTTTGAACTACTGAAATATGGACATTTTTTAACAATTAGGCAATCTTCACACAAATGATGGCCTTAAAAATGGATTCTGAAAAAGAGGAACAGAAATGAAAGAAAGCCTTTGAAGACGAGCAGACGTTTTGCCACAGATACTGGCAGACGTGGGGTAATTCGTTAGCGCTGAAGGCAGCTGACGGTGAATTGAGTAGCAGCGCAGTGTAGCACTCGGGTTAGTTAGCTCAGGAACGACGCTCAGTTGTTCACCGTGCAGTCTGTCACATGTCAGGAGTCACACTGCTTGTGTCAGAAATGTGCTCCGCCGCCATGTGATGCTATCTGATAATAACTGAAATCACCTTTTTTTTAAATGATCTGATCTGACAGGTGGTTTGTGCTTGAACTCCTGTTGTCAGCAGCTCTGAACCGTGTGTCTGCATCACCTGTACTAATAACACTTCCTTTAACTGGTGTGAAAATGAGACGATGTCAGTGCATCATTAATGTGATACTTTGACTGCTCCTCAGAGAAGTGACTCAAATTGGAGAGGTTTAAATAATCAGGATTCTTTGTCACATTCTAATAGACCCCGCAAACATATTTCTGATTTTATGAAAAGCATAATGTGGACTCGTTTGGGCTGTTTTTTTAATTGTATTGTTTAGGCTGCTGTGGGTTCATTTCTTGGTTTCATATTTAGCTTAAAGCTCACATATGTCTCATACAAGGCAGTAACTTGTTTTGTTTGTTATTTTTCATCACCCACCAGAGAAAGGCGAGCAATAATGTTTTTGATATTAATTTTATGTATTTGTTCACCCTTTCATCAACGTTTCTGTTTAGGGACAGGTTTGGTCTGAAAACGAGCCCTGCAGGTGTTTCCAACCGTTGCCTGAGTCGGCTGAGCTATGTGCCTCGGATGATGTGTTCGTTCCACAGATACTCCTGTCCGAGTGTTGGCACAGCTTCCTGCATCCTCTGGGGGCGGTCATCGGGGGCACGCACTGTAAACAGATCTTCATGGGCATCAGCAAATCCTCTGGCTGGAGCATGTGCTCTTTATCGTTCCATTATCCTTCCTTTCATGTTCACTAAACTCGTGCAGGAAAATAAACACACCCACTCGTGCATTCATAGAAAACATTTTTAAAAATCTGTTGGTGAGAGACTCCCGTCTCTCTGCACCCTCTCTGTCTCACAGTCGCTCCCCTTTTCCCCCCCCCCTGACAGCGGGGCCTCCTGCTTGCTTTACTGTTTCCAGGAAGTGGGTAAAACCAGTCTTGAGTTTCCCTCCCCTCTGTCCCAAGCTTCCAGGTGGAGAAAATAGACCCTGCTGTCGCCCTTGTCCAAATCTGTCCCCACGCTGGAGTGGAAAACAAACATTAGAGCTGTCTGGAAGGTCCAGCGGGGGCAGGACACGAGAACCTGTTTGAACAGAACCCAGGACGGGATACGCCTCAAAAGCTGCACCGCTGTATTTCACACTGTTCGCTTTCTCCAGCCATGTTGGGTTTTTTCCACATTTACCTGTTCTGAGCGTTCGCTCTTCTACAGGCGAACCCGAAATGAAGCTTCATCCTGAACATCAGAAACTGTCACCGACTCTCTCAGCTGGAGCAAATATGACACGCTGTTTTATAGTTTCATATCTTTTTTTCAAAAAATGCTATCTTTATAACTCCTTGGTTATAAACCATTCTGAAACGGCATTACTCTTCAAATGACACTGAGCGTTTGAACATGTTACAAATTCAACAGCAAGGCTCTGCGACTCACGCGAGGAGTTCGAGACCCCCTTCAAATGTTTCGAAGAAGACCGATGCTGTTTTCTAACTAGTCTCACAGTCCCAGCTCAGTAAAATCCTCCCGCTCCAAGTTGCCCCCGCCGATGCAGAGTCTCACCCTTTTCTATGTGTAGCACTTTGAACTGTCCGTATCATCGTTTTCACTTTTAAAGGAATCACTGAACAATCACTGATGACTGACGTTTTGAATTCCTTCTTCCACCTTTGCTACTTGAAGACAAATTAGTTCTCACACTGGAAATCCAGTTGTAGTTTTATTAGCTCAGGAAACCTTAAATACCACTTCTTATAATTCTGTAAGGATGTTTAAGGAAGTCTTTTTGTCACATTGCCAGGCACTGAAACAACAATTTCTCCTGAAGTCCTCCTAAACTTCCCACACAACAGCTCTGCAGCCTTCTGGCAGCTCCCTGACTGAGCAGCGTGTTGGCATTCCTCCCGTTTGTGTGCGAAAGCCGTTCGCCGAGTTTCAGGAAGGCTCTCGTTGCCAGCGGCCCCGAAACAATAGAGCACGATTTTCTCAGCTCCTCGCTGCTCCGTGTAGGCCTCTGCCTGCAAGAGCAAAGAGAGAAGCTCTGGACTTGCCACCTCCTGTTCGTCCTCCTCCTCCGCCCCCCACAACCCTTCCACTATGACTCAGAGAAATGTGCTTGGCTCTGTTCCTGTGGCCAAGAAGCAAACTCAAGTTTTATTTATTTTTATTTTTTATGCAGCAAGACAGATTTAAGTTTCTCTCTGAAATTGGCTGGGTTAAGACTTTGAACTGTTTCAGATGTGTGCGGTTCAATAAGTCCGAAAAAGGCCAGGATAATTTTTTTTTTAATCATTTAAGTTTTGTATTTTTAGGGTTGGGGTTAGCTGATGGATCCTTTATCAAGCAAAGGGCAAACAGTGAATTTGTTTTCCGAAGAAGGAAAAAAATCTGTAGTCCTAAGATCTTTTAGATTTGTGCTGCCAAAAATAAAACCACTCATATTTGCGATATAGTCGTTCTTCTGTTTGAAAGTAGAAATATCTCTTTTGCTCCACTGTTGAATTCTGTTTTACATTTTGGCAAACTTCTAAATGATTTATCCTTATTTGTTATTATCTGTGTCATTTGTTTAAAAAGAATTGCCCTTGGACTTTGAATGACCTAAATTTAGATTTATCTTTTTTAAACATATTTACTTCATCTATTCTTAATTTCCTCCTGACGCACAGGAACATGTCATTTAAAAGAAAGTCTGCATGACAAATTAAAGGTTTTTTTTTTATTTTGGACTCATTTTAAAAAATGTTAGAAAAAGTTAAAAATCACAAAGCGCCTGTTTTTAGCTATACATTTGATTTGAAAATGGTACATAATTGTTTAGACTGAAGTTAAATAAAATCCACAAACCTAAAAACATATTTATTTTCCAATTGTTTTTATACGTTATTTTTTTTGTTTTAAACCCATGTACCTTTTTATATTAGTGTTCCCAAGTTTGAGCAGAAATTCTATTTCAAATATAAATTCTTGTTTTAGATCAATCAATAAAATCAATAAAAATATATTATTTGTAAAGTAATTTCATTTTAGGCAACACATTTTAATTGGTCTACAACCACTGTTAAATATGGTACAATTAAATGATGCAAGTAAAAAATAATATGTTCATATTATCAAAAAAGGAAAGTACAGAAAAATGAAAATGTTAATTGATTTGTACCAAAGACATCATTGATTAATTTACAGATTCTGGTCCCATAGCTTAAAAGCATCTCTAAACTAAAAGGTAAAACAAAGTAAAAACTTTAAAATATGTTTCAAATTGAAATTTCAGATTTTAGAAACATAACTTAAAAAATAGTTACATGTTGTTTAAAAATGAACGATGATTGAGGCGCTTAAAGTTTACAGAGAATCTCATTTTTTAAATCTTTGGATTGTTTCCAGATAAATAAACCTGTTTATTATTTTGTTACCAGAGAGCATTTGAAATGCAAACTGTATTTAATAGCAGTTTTATTTACAATTTTACTTTGCTTTCTATTAACATTTACTGTAAATTGTCAGGTTTTCTTTTTCTGTTGTCAGGAGAAAAAAAAAAACAGAAGGAAAATAATTCATGACCAGCTCTCTCTCATGTGACTTCTACTTTTCTACTTGTTTTAAGAAGATTTAAGTTTTTGTCAATGTAAATAATTAAGTACGTTATGTCCGAGTTACAGTTTCATCAAATATTGTGGTTTTCTTTTTGTTTATAAGCTAATTCCTTGTTTTGGGTACAAATGTTTTTCTCTTCGTGTTTTCTGTCAGTTTAAAGTTGCAATTTAGATTTTTCTCTTTAGTTGAAGTTTTACTGTTTTACTTGCTCTTTTTTCCTCCTTGTTCAGATATAATAACACGGACTCCTCTGGTGTATACACCGAAACCTTCGTCTCTTTATAGAAATGATGCACACAGAGATAAAAAAGCAGTTAATGCAACCCTGATGGTTTTTATATATCAATTTGTAAATATCTGTTGTAAAGAAATAGAATTTAGGTGCTAGTTAAATGCACCTGTTTATCTTTGAACTTAGCAGCCCTGTGTACAACATAAACAAACGTGCGTGCGTGTGCGCGCATGCATCAGGTTATGAGCTTTGTGCACAGCTGATGTTTAGGATAAACGTATTATAAAATCTAATTTGTGAAGCTTGTGTCTGGACAGATATGGTTTATTCTCAGTGGGACTGTTTTCTGTGCCTGAGCATGTGTTCACCGCATGTGTCGATGTGTGTATCTCACAGCTCTGCAGTTTTATTTGGTCAGCGCTGTGTCTGTGTGAGTTGCAGGAGCAGACAAGACTGACAGCGTTAAAACTTGCGCGCAGATAGATACTATGTGTGTGTGTGTGTTTGCATGCCTTAAACTGAAGCTGGTTGACAGTTTGTTTGAAGCTGGGTATTGAGCTTTGCATCAAACACCACCTCGGTATTTTACCCCGCAGCCTGTAATCTCACACAGAAACACTGTTTCACATTCATCCATCTCCTACTCCAACATCCGTTCCAATATGTTTAAGATCTCGCACTGCTATTCTGACATCCTTTTCATATCAGTACACAAAACCTGCAGACCCAGCTCCAGATATTTCACTGTCTGTGTCCAGTCTGTCCTGTCCATCAATTGAAATCAGCATTCCTTGAAGAAATGCATGTCCTCTGATGCTCTGCCAATCTGGACAAACTTTTAAAATATCTTTGTATGCCATTTCAAAAGCAAATTATGGCACCAATTTGTAATCTCTTTCAGGACTTATAACGTACAAGTGCTGCAGTAAATCCTTTGCCCACCACCTAAGACGTGAAGTTCGGAGTGTTTCATTTGACTGAAATACTGTATCTCTTGGAATTTCAGAATTTACTCAGGGGAAAAATCAGGGAAAACTCAGACAATTTTGTTGTCATGAAGTGCTGGGAACTCTGATGCATGCCTCTAATCACAAAAACAACAAACGTCCAAGGCTGCATGTTGGCTTATCGAGTCTGCGTAAAGTGTTTTTTTTTCCCTCTAATCATTAAGTATTAATACTTTATTACTTGCATGAATAGGAAAAACATTCGTTCTACAGGTTGAACTGACTGCTGAAGTTGTTTGAGGCGTGTCTGTAGCAGAGCTGAAACTTGCAGGCCTCACTGCACATGACCTACATTAGCTGATTCCACATGGCTCCAACAGGAAGCCAAAAAGTCAGAATGAATGTCTTTGGTGAAAAGAAACAGAGTGGGAAATTCCTCTGTGACTCACTCTGAGTTGGTGTGAGTTGGTTCTCTGGGGTTTGGTAGAGTTTACCACTCTCTCTTCAGCCTATCTGAAGAACTGGATTGGAGAAAAAGAGGTTGGCGGGGTGAGACAGGTTGTCATCCACACCCTTCCGTGACAAGACGGCGCCCAGGAGATGACACTGAGTCAGACGCTTTCCTCGTCCTTTTCAGGCATGTTCCGTCATGGTTCCTGCTTTCATCGCACCCAACTTATTGCCCACTGCAGGGAGGGGAAAGGCGGGCAATAATTATTTTTTTCCTGCAACTGTTTGGGTGTGTTAATTGGTCTATCTGCTACCAAAATATCTCCTAAACCACGAAACAAATTTCAATGAAACAAGTCACCACTGGGTGTACATTTACAACTCAGCCACCACTGAAGTCAATCTGATTCAAGATGGCCGCCATAGCTATGCAAACTTAGAGAACATAACAACTGCTTCATATCAGTCAAATTTATAGATCTTGAGCTAAAATGTTATTGTAACAGCTGAGACTAATTCAGAACACACACTCACGAGCCTCTGACACATCTTGTGGAATCTCTTGAG
This sequence comes from Millerichthys robustus, assembly GCA_034783495.1. Taxonomy (NCBI): domain Eukaryota; kingdom Metazoa; phylum Chordata; class Actinopteri; order Cyprinodontiformes; family Rivulidae; genus Millerichthys; species Millerichthys robustus. Next base: position 3,565,849 of record JAVKLF010000100.1, read on the forward strand.
ATAGGTTAGTCCCAAACAACTAGAACTTCATCTTCTCTTACCTAAGATGATCTTAGTTTGAAACTGACATTAAAAGCAGGGGGGGTGATATATATTTCTTCAAAGAATGTTAGGTTTTACATCCTGAAGCATTGTACGTCTGTACAATATTTTGTGGGTTTACATTATCATCTTCAAGCATTTAGGTCTGAATCTGGGTCAGGACCCAGTTAAAGAAAGATTTCAATGTTCCTCACAATGTTTTTTTTTTTTTTTTCTATTAAAGCAACCAAAGGCCTTCCTGTTCCCCTGCTCTGTAAATATGTCATTTTACGCACCAATAAAGAGAGTTGCATCATTCAGAGCCCAGTCCTCCACATGATGCAACCGGGGCCACAGATAAGCTAACACAATAGTCTGAAAATTCTGTCTGGATTCGCAAGGAAATTCATGTTGAAACAGTCAGAAGTGCAGACTCCCTGAGGGACTACAGATCCTCCGCATTATTAATACAGCTCTGACCTGGTGTGTAGTTCTGTTCAGTGGTACAAACTAAGATGACTTTCGCAGATTGTGGTTTTCTCTTTTGGACAGTTCTGTTGACAGGACCTCAGCAGATGTCAGTCTATGTGTTGGGTTGACAACAAGCTGAAAAACCTCAAGAACTACTTCACTCAACAGGCACTTTTATGCTGAGTAACCTCTTTATGTGACATGGACACAGATGGAAAGTTTTGCCTTAGATGACACTGAACGCTATTCACAGCGGGTAACAGCTCTACTGCGCACTTCATGACCTCTTCGAATGTTACCAGATTGGGGCAAATTTTAAAAAAACCTTCAATGGAAAGGCCGTTATGACACTGCTACACTGTTAGTACTTTTCCTCATGCAAGAAGTAATGTGCTGTTGAAAAGACTGTAAAGACTATATCAATTTTTTATTGAGTGTTATATTATGACACTTTATTGCAATACAGACATTTCCACTAAAAAGGGGATTTAACAAAAATGGCAGAAACTTTCTGATTCAGCTCAATAATCCACGTAAAAAAATCTACAAAGGTTGAGTACCGGTAGGTCCTCTGGATGGGTTCTTCTCTGTTAAAAAGTTTTGCCTGATTTCCAAAAGACTTCTTCAGTCTGAGGAGTTACAGGTGAACTCAGCCTTGTAAGCACTGTCTTCACAGATCAACAAGTTTAACGGTGACAATCGAAGACTGAAGAAGTGTCTTGAAGAAGAGATGAAACTTTTCATCAAAGAAGATCCCGTCCAGAGGACCTAATCAGCTTTTTAGGCAGAATGTTTTTCTTTTTTTTAATTGACTGTCATGTTTAATGGTTGCACAATCACTGTGGTTTTAGAAACAAATATGGCATGTGTCAATCAAATGTAGTAACATAAACTAAAGCCATATTTTTTAACTCTTTTTTTCCCCTTGGTTCTATTACTGTCATTATTAAATATTTGAACCCTACTGCATTCTTCCCCTTCATTCTTTCTTCTTTCCTTCTGACTTCACCATAACTGGTTTCAATTCAGACATCCTCCCTTTACGTGTACTCAGCAACAACTTTACTGAACTCCTGTGTTTTGTTTTTTTGTTTTATAAGGAGCAGCTTTGTTACCGGGCCAGAATGTAAAAAGCCGTTGGTCTTATTTCGACTCTAAATGACCGAATCTTTAGAAAACTAATGATTTTTCCATTAGCCTCAGCTGCTCTTCATTCAGTTCTAATCAGAAAGTGCTAGCATGCTGGCACAAACCCAAACATCGTAAACATCTTGGCTTTGCCACCGCCATCAGATCAGCACACTCAAGTTGTCGTTTAAGCAGCAACATCTGGACTATGTTTCTTAGAAATACATTCTGCTACAACTGCTACTTTAACTGCAGCATTACACCAAAATCTGACAAAGATGTCCTAAAAATAAATATTTGACTTCTAAAATTAAACCCGTCTGTAAAAGTTAGTTGCCTGAGAAGCTCTGAGCTAAAATGTTCAGGTGTGCCACTCACGTCTTTATAAACTTATTCTTTTTTTAAGCTCATTTTGAACATGTTTAAAACATTTGATCATGGAGCAGCCTTGAAGTGAATGCACATTGCCCGCCACCTAGCATGCTGGATGGTGGAGTTATTTCCATTTAGTCAAATTGATACCCATGGTCTCATGATTTGTTAGCAGATTCTGTGTTGTGAATATGTCTCAAGTACTACCACATCAATCTTTAACTCAATATCTGTAAAACTGAACCAGTTGTAGTGGACACCCCAGGGTCAGATTGGGGTCGTCAGTCCTTGACTCATTAGAGTCCCCAACAGAGCAAGACCCCTCCCCAGTTCGTTCACAGATTGAACAGGTGGTCAGCCAAGCCGACGCCCTGACATCTGATGAAGAACGGGACAGGCTTCGCAAAGTTTTATTGAAATATGAGAAATCATTTTCAATTGACTCGTTGGACTGTGGACTGACTTCAATCCACACGGTTCGCATTCCAACCGCACCTAACTCACCACCTGCATTTATGAAACA
>JAVKLF010000100.1:3569241-3582994 GCA_034783495.1 Millerichthys robustus
GTTGTAAATATTTTAATTTGATTGTATAATAAATGATCAATTTATTAAGATCAAACTAAAGTCATTTGCCCTGAATACTTATTGGTGAATTTACTAACACAGAGAAAGGTTTAATTACTAACAAGAAGAACCCCTTTTCCTCGTAATCAAATTATGAGAAGGTGTAGTAATTAATAAGTATTTTTAATGCTTATCTAGTCACTACACAGTTATAGTCATTTATGTATTGGCTTGGGTTGATTAGCTTTGCCAGCCGTCTTGTATTAAACTGACCCCAAAAGTTGTTGAGTAGTAGTTCTCTGACTTTGTGCTGGAAACTGACTGAAGAATAGCCATTTTTGTGTTTGCTAAAGTTGATTAGCTGTTATGGTCATCGTAGAACGGGTTGATTTGAAAAGTTAATCAGACGTAGATGTACTTCTAGTGATTACTTTTTGAGAGCTTCATCAAAATACATCCAATGGTTCATGAGGTGCTTTGCTATCAGACAGTGGCACAAACATTCATGAACAAACACAAAAACATTATCGTCTGCCTTTAGGCACTAATTCATGTGAGTAAAAATTTATTCTGTTGCCTGTTTATGCGGTCGTTTCAGATGTGTTCTTTTATGTTTATGTTAGTCACTGATTTATGTGTTTAAAGTCTTTTGACAGGTCTTTAGTCAGCTTGAATCAGGAGGACATGCAGAGACAGTATCTCTGCCGACATGGATGTCAAAAAATGAGCAGTCTTGTGTTTGAATAATTGCCAAGTATCTCAGAGGTAGACAAGTTCCCTCGGGGAGGACTCCCGCCCTTCAGCTCTCAAACTCAAAATCTCAAAGCAAATTTACTGAATAATCGGCTTGCTTTTTTGACTGGGAACTTGACCCCTACATACCCGCAGAGAACAATCGTGCACAGAAATAAGCCTTTCCAGGCAAATTAGCTCAACTGTTGGATAAAACGGGCCGTACTTCTTTGAGGATCCCCCCACACACACACTCCCACACCTTTAGTCTGAGCCTCATTTCATTTTCCTGTGGAGCTGTCATTTGCGAGAACAGGTTTTTACTTTCAAATTAAGCAGCAAAAAGATAAATTGGCCGGTTTATTCAAATGTAAAATTAATGAATGCTTTTCAGACTTCCGGCCTGAAAACGATGGTAGTTTGTGATGTTTTGCCTGCAAATCCTTGAACCACAGGGAAAAGGTCAACGTTGCAGATAAATGAGAGCCCACAAAGCTGAGCAAGGGCTGCCTCTTTCTAAACTTCTCATCACAGCCTAAACATGATGCACGCACCAGTACGTGACTCACAGTCTGTGGCCTGCGAAGAGATTCCTCTCATATGGACGTTCAGTGTGATTACTGGCGCGACGCCCGAAGAAAATGTTTCATACCGTTGTGATTATTAACATGGAGACATGCAGACTAACACATCAACGCAGAACTAAACAAGATGTAAAACTATTTCAGTTTCAATTAGATGCATCCGTTAGCCGGGTTTATGTCCTCGTGTCATCTTTTAATGTTATGAACCTTGTTCTCCAAGAAAACTGCAGAGTCTCAGCGAAAAGTCAACCCCAGGTGCTGCTGATCAAACATGCAGAATAATTCATCATCAGTGCGATCACCTCTGTAAAAACAGTCTGGGAAGGATTAAAGGTCATTTTACAGTGATACAGATGAATTACAAGTAGAAATTGTTTAAGACAGTTAACATTATTACCAGAAGTGAATGTCCTAGTAAAATCAGCCCATGGTCAGACTGTGCAATATTCGGAGAAATTGTAAGAAATCACAAACTTTATAGTCTTCAAATATCAGGTTAAAAATCAAAGACCGCTTAAGGTACATCAGAACAGAGTCTTTAAAAACCAAGCAGGAGAAGTTTTATAGGAAAGCATTTTTAAAAACACCTTTGACACCAAACACGTCTGTCTTTTTTTTTTTAAATAATCACTATTATTACAATTATTTGATTTAATTTTTCACCGTCACATAATTAAAGTTTAGAGGTACTTTCCCCCCCTAGACTTAACTAAACTTTTTAGCATTTTATTGTTTTTTATTCTGAATTTGCAGCTTTTTGGTTGAGTGTATGAGAGTTTGCGTTAGAATGAAGCAGACAGTGTTTTATTGCATTTTTCACAGGAAAAATAACCTCCATTTTTATTGGACTTGCGTAAAAAAGATCGCCAAAGGAAAAATACAAAGCTCAGGCATATTTGACAAAGTCCGCTGCAGATACTTTATGCATTATTTCTTTACAACGTGAAAATGAACCTTTGATGAAATGAAATCCCTCTCTGATCGGAGCGTAAACTTGAGGAAAGTGATCGTGTGAAAATGAGACCATGTTCCAGGAAGGAAGTCGCAGTTCTTTAAAATAGATTTGGTGTGTACAGTTTTATCTTTTTAAACCTGCTTTACTTCTTTTCTCTCACACAAACAGCTCAATGTGATGTGAGAAGACCTCAGGAGGTTTGGCTCCTGGTGGTTTCTGGGAGCAGAACCAAACACGGTGACTCAATCTCTGCTCGGCTGCTGGATCGGCTTCACCTGGTTGGTTACTAAAGAAAAGATGGAGTTCTTATTAAAAAGCGTGTTGGCTAAAGTTGATCAGGAGTTTGTGCGTGCGTCCGTGCGTGCGTGTGTGTGTGAGAGAGCTTTGAATGGAGCTTTTTGTTCCAACGTGACTCACCATGTTCTTGCCACGGTTGGTGCCTGAAGGGAGGGTGAAGAGCTCGGAGCAGGACGAGTTGATGTGGTTAAGTCATTAGGAGGCTGCGTGTTCTGCTGCGACGTCAAGCTTCGGCCTGCATCTCTATTGAATCAATGAGCTGAAAGCCTGCCTGTGGAATACACACACTGTCGATCCACAGCCATGGAAAAAAAGACAAACTCTCAGTTGTAGGAGTTTACAGAATGATATCAACGTACAGATTTGATAGAAATGGGGGATGTAAAAAAAAAGTGATTGCCTGGGGTTTCCCAATACTGTTTTATTTATTTGTTTTTGTTTTTATTTTTCAGAGTGTAGACAAGTGTTTCTATTTGGGAACTTGCCAATGGAGAGAATCAATACAGAGTGGGTAATGAGTTAGTACTTAAACATTCACAATGACCTTAGCAACTCATTACTTTTAAGAACACAACAATCAATCAGCTGTTTTAACATCTTCTGTGTTCATTCTAAAATATCTCCAAACTACAGACATATATTCCACCCCCTCTGTGAATTGTGGAGTGGAAGAGGAAATGACATCACCAAGCATGAAAGTGGTATTGGTCCAAAGTCTCAGGGTGTTTTTATGAGTACAAGTATTTGATGATGGCATCAATATTGCTGTCCTAATTCAAAAGATTATTGAAAAATACAGAATTGGATGGATACGAAAGGATTTCCAAGGTCCTAAACATCCCCAGGTGTGTTCTGTGAAATCCATCATCAAGAAATAGAAGAAATATGGGACATGATGAGATTTATTCCATTTTATTCAACATTGTCTTTCTCTGCGCCCCTCTCCCAAAAAAACCCTCGACTGCTAAAGAACTCGACTACAGTTGTTTGTTATAAATAAATCGGTTTATATTGACCATGATAGTTTTATGACAGCAGTAAGATGAACAAGAAAAAAAAAACATCCAAGGGGGTGAATACTTTGTATAGGGTCTATACCTGAGATTTCTCTGTAGGTGATGTTCACTTCTGCTCATGAGTTAATTTTGGTAAGATATGATGTTTGCAGTCTAGCTGTAAGGGTTGCTCTGAGGGCATAAGCTCAACCAGAATGATATCCAAATTTTATATAGATCATTATTTATCTGTTGTTTTTTTGTTTTGTTTTGTTTTTACTGAAGCTCTGATACACATTAACCCCACTGCATTGTTTTTTATTACGTTCTATTTCTTGCAAGTTTAATCTAAGGACACACAGAGCCAATTATCTGCACATATTTGTACTGCATTTAGACAGCTGCAGTCAAACACAAACCTTTAGGTTTTGTTACTCAAATGAGAACGTTATATTCGTAATCCTGCTGTTATTTACCACCGTACCAACAGCTAACCATTAAAACCAAGCCCTTCTTTACAGAATCTAAATCCTCAGTCAGTATATCCTCTCATTTAGCTTCATACTAATGTTTGGTCAGTAGGCGTTGGTGTCACACTTTAATGTTTCAGTGTGAGATTTTGGAGGATTTTGTCTGAAAAGGAAATGCAATATCAACGACCGTCTTTTTTATCGGTGTAGGGTTGCACAAAAACGAAAAATCATCTTTGTTACTTTAAAACCTAACTGTGTCACGTAAATCAGGCCTTGGTGTAAAAGATATTTTCACTTATGATCCACCCACCCATGACCACCGTTTCAGCTCTGTGAGAGATGATCCTGTACTTGTTGCCCTCTCCGCCCCGTCCCTCCTGCAACATTTGCCACTGATGTTTCAAAACCATCTGACCTGGCCGTGCTAATGGGTGGCTATTTTTGGGAGAGCGATGGCAAAACCGTCTGCTCTTCAACTACAACTATTGGGAAAAGTGAGGATTTGCTAAGAGGGAGGCCCTCCTGAGTATTTGTGTGCCTTCACAGCTGCCCGTATCAGTGACTTAGTGCAGCGTTGGCTCATGTGTCGTGGCGGCCAAAGGGGGATCGCTGCTGTAACTCAAAGAGATCTTTCAGCCCGTTTAGCCTTTCACTCACATCGCTAGCAAACATCTGAGTTTTATAAAAGCAAAAACTGTTTATCGTTCCCATCTTTCCCTTTCAAGTTCCTTCTCACTCTTCACTCTTTGAGGCCGTGTCAGCGGGCATTCTGATGTGCTCAAGGTTCTGATTTGTGAAATACAAATACTCCTGTTTTTATGAGCGATTTTAAATTAATAAATGCATTTAGCTCCAAGCATTTGGTATACATTTCCACCAGTGTGAGCTGTTACTTCTAACCACAACAGCCTAAAGTGAAATATTCTTTCAGGGCCTTTTAGACAGAGCCTGACCAACAGGTTGAGCAATGAGCAGGCAGGAATCTGTTTGGAAACATCCTCTCTCACAGGGAAACCTGACAGATGTCAGCAAGATGTGTGACTGTCAAAGTTTGAAGACGTGAACTTGACTGAACAGGCACTGAAAGCAGAACTGAACTGTGCGACAAGTTCTGATCTTAAAGGGATGGGAAAGGATTTTTAAGAATAGTTAATATCTTACTTGCTGTAGATAGCTCTTTGAACAACGTCCATTTGGTGAAATAAGAGTTTAATCTTAAACTGGTGGCTGGCCAGTGTAAGGAGGGGACCAAAGTGAATTATAAATATCTTAAAACAGCTTTAATCCCCAACGTTTCAGGCTTCATTAGCTTCTGTTGCTGGGATTTGTGTTTACAAAAAACAAACAACCTATTTTTTAAAGTGTAAGTGGGAATTGATGGACATGTGAAGTGCAGCTCATTTTACTTGCTGTTTTCATCCTGAGTTAAGGAAACACTGACACACTCAGATTGGTGTGCGGAGAGCAACTCAGTTCCTCCTACTATTTCTCTTAATGTGTCCCTTGTGCTGGAGGCGTCGAGCTGCCAGCATTGTTCACTGCCTACACTGGTCGCTCACAACTGTGTTTACTGCTGATGAAAACAAAGTAATGCAGATATTGTGACTGCAGTTGTAAATGTGCAAACCCCAAATGTCTGCAGACGTGCATTTATCCGCCCTAATGCTGTTTTATCTGCACAGCTCGGTGTGTCTCAGTCTCTGGCAGAAATGCAGTACAGATAAGGTGTGTCGTTCCTGCTGGACTCTGCGAGCAGTTCCTCCAGTACAGCTCCGGGGTGGAGATCTCAGGCTGTGCAGCCGGGCCTCCTGGTGCAGCTCCTTGATGTTGGGAGCATGGAGGAACTGTGAAGAGGAAATGCTGCTGCAGGGCTGGGTTCACAGACTGATGGAAACACACTTTTTGTTGTTGGTTTTAGGGTTGGGTTTATCATCAACCTCCTAGAGTTAAAAAAAGAACTTTTAAAGACGATGTGAGATAGTTGGCGAGTAAAAATCCTTTGTTTTGCTTTTTTCTCTTTGAATTAATTGGACATGCAATGTTTAGAAGCTTAGGCCTGGAAAGAGGTTTTAATAAGAGGCTTAAAGTCTAAATCTCTAAAAAACATTTTGCAAAAAGTGCAAAAACAGTAAGGCGTCAGAGACACACACCTTGCCAAATTTTCATTTTTGTCCAACTGTCATTTAGTCCATTAAATGTGACATTTCTAAAGATTTCTTGCTTTGTTTCGAACAGTTAAAAATCTGTTTGGGGGAATTTGGAAGGAATTTTGTGGTTTACCATATTGTGCTTTGAAAACAAGGCAGTGTACAAACTGCGCAGATTCTTTAAACATGACTAATAATGATATCAGTACAGACAGATAAGAGACTGAAAAGAGACAATAAATAGGATGTTCGCTTTAAAATACCTCAGTTTGGTTTGTCGTATGTGTGTCATACCTCTTTCTCAGAGAGAATTGCTGATTGTGTGTGTAGGTGTGTGTGTGTTTCACTTGGAAATAGCAGCCACTTGCATACCATGTCTTATCATACATTTAGGTGTGAGATCAGTGTGTTTTATATGTGTGGAATGTCTGATTCGTTCTTATCCCCCTCGCTCATCCTTGTGAGTCACTCACATCTGAACGAAGCTCGTTAGATCGTTCACGTTTTCCCTCCTCCTGCTGAGTTCAGACGGCCGTCACTTTAGCTCCTATTTTGCATCGAAAATGGAGGCCTAACTGCCTCATTTTACATAAGTCAAAGAACGCATGAGGACGTCTTTTCAAGAATTAGAGAAGCTTTCTGTTGAGGCTTTTACGAGTTCATCTCGCTGAATTCAAAAGATCTTCCTTAAAGGGATAGTCTGATCATTTTTGAAGTGATGTGTCAGTAGTTCATCGTGACATTAGTCACAGAGCTTGGAGAAAGAAGCAAAAGTCTTGTGTGACAGAACACTACAGCTAATATTAGACCTTTATACTTTTGCATGACACCATTTGTGTAGTTTATTGCCGTTTATTCGTACATCAGTGCTACTATGTAAATGTATGTGTGCTCTGAGCATAGACTGCTGAATCTACCATCGTGCCTGGTCGGAGCGTTTAGTCAGTGGAAATGTTTGCTCCAGTCCATCTGTGCTCCGTTCACATATGTTTGATTAATAACACAGACGTCATTGTTCGAGTGAGAAAACAGCAATAAATAAAACAAATGGCCATGCAAAATGTAGAGGTTTAATATTAGCTGATGTATTTTACTCTGCCATGCCTTTTTTTGTTTAAAAAAAGAGAGAGAGATGCTTTATAAGCTTTAAAAGGATGAATAAAAAGTCCTAATTTGGCTAGCCTAGCTCGGATGAAGACTTTTGCCTCTTTCTCCACACTCTCTGACGGGTATCTATTAAAGTACTTAGTGCTGATTGACGAAATCTCACTTCAAAATTGACCAAACTCTCCCTTTAAGATGTTTTTTTTTTGTTTGTTTTGGATATTTTTCTTTCTTAGCGAGTTTGTAAAAGCCTCTTTGTAAAATAAAGTAATCTCCAATATATTTGCTGACGCTGGTCAAACTCTGATACGTTCAAGTTAAACTGACGTAAAAAATTTAATTCTAAAGAAAATCAGCACAAATAGGAAATTTCTCTGTACATCTTTTAAAGTTTATGACATGCATTCTGTTGTCAGGCAGAAACTTATTCCAAAAGCAAAACTTTTCAGGAAGTGACAGAAACTATTTTTCTCTGTTGTCAGTTTTTTTTTTTTTTTCATCAAATACAGTCAGATAATTGAAGGTTTTTATCACCTGCTGCCAAAAGGGGGTGGGCGAAAATGTTTTTTTGCCTGATTTTTGTCTTTTTTAGCAAAATATCTCATGAGCCATGGGACAGATTTAAATGAAACTTTCATAAAAGAATCATAAGATGTGCATCTATAACTGATTGGAGTCAGCTCAGTTTAGATGCAGCTAATCACTAAATGGCTATAACACCATCAGATTTAAAGCACTAACTATAACTGGTGATTTGCATTCTTGTAAGAACTACTAAATGTTTTCAACCTTGTGGGGAATAAAATCTATTCTTATAAAACCCAATCATGTCTTTAGTAAAGAAAACTGCTTTCATGTCATCTCCAGCAGACTACTGGAGTTACAAGGTTGAGGCAAAAGCTGCTTTGATCCTTTTTATTGAACACTCATCCATAAAACCAGACAGATGTAAAAGATTACCAATAGATTTGATCTATGCAAAAACATGCAAGTTATGAAAAATGGAGTCACAAGGTTTTTGCCCGACAGCAAAACTCTTTAAGAGCTCTTGCAGGTTTCTTTTTATTTTATATCACTGGTGGAAATAAAATTCCTTATTTCATAAGATTTACTTGTTTTTAAAAAGACAGCACATAAAGTTACATCTGAAACAAAACATTGCACAATCATTTGATTTAAATCTCTTTTCAACCAAACAGCAGTTAACTATATTGAACCGTAAAATAGAAGCCCGGTTTGTTATTTAATTATAACCTTTTTGGTTTGTTCTGTTTTGGTTTAATACGTCATTCATGCTGCTCTGTGCATGAAGTCAGAGATGTTCAATCCGTTTATGGATCTCAGCCTCCGTCAGCTTCAGTTTACGAATAAACCTTGGATTAGATGTGACTTTATAAATTAGGAAAAACATAAACAAATTCTTGCTGATCTACTCTTTTGCTCCAGTTTGAAAAAATCTCTAAAACGTTTGATGAGTTTATTGTAAACAGTTTGTATGAAAAGGTTCATGAACACGTTGCTATAAGTTATTCAAGTAAAGCAAAAAGTGTAAATTAAGCATTTATTGAGTGAACATATGAGACTGGAGAAGTTCTTGATTTTGCTGTAGGGAGTTTATTTCAAATTATTACACTTAATTTATATACACGTTACAGAAACAAAATGGTTGAAAAAAAAATCTTCTTTTCACCACCCAACAGATGACTCCTGACTGCAGACAGAACTCAAACTGATCAATATCTGTTTGAAATTCAATTTAATTAAAGAGCAACAATTCACAACAAGTCATCTCAGGACAAGAAGCAACCAGGTCCAGGTCACAACCGATCCGACTCGGTCCAAAACACGTTTATATCTGCTTTGTTAACCCTCTTGGATCCGAAGTAATCATCACATAATGTCTGCAATTTAAAATGTTTTCACTTGATGTTTTCCATGTAGAAATCAGTCAGATAACTGATGGTTTTCACATCTTATAAGCAGATGAACTCTATTACTTTGTCTAGTCATTGAGGCCCTGAACACACAGGTTGTCCAGTTACAGGTGTGTGTGTGTGTGTGTGTTGCTGTTTCAAAAAAAAATCTATATATCCTTGTAAACATGGAACTGTTTCAAGAAATGTCTTTATTTACATATTTACAAAGACCCTTCCTATGTGAATGGTACCAAAGTGCTTCTCTTTAGAAGTTAGGATATGAAAGTGTTCCTCGGGTTGGATGACTCTAGATGTAAAAAATTATCTTTAATGATGTGACACACACAACTTACCGGTCTGAAAACCACAGGATTTCACCGTCAAACTGCAAAGTTACCACAACAAACTAGGACCCAGCTTCTGTATACGTCCATACATTCAGCTCTGCTCTGATGATGCAAGTCGAAGCATCAGGGGGAGGAAAATACTTCCAAACAGTCTCTCTAAGGGACTTCAGGCCCTCCAGGTCAGAGTTTTTTTTAATGGCATCATCAAAAGGCTTCATTCTTTAAAAAAACAAGTCTTTTGCTCTCCCTTTACCCCCAGACTCGATTTAGGCGAAGCAGCTGATTTATTGACAAAATGCTGGGGAAGCAGGGGATTTTTTTAAACGTTTTTTTTAACCCAAGCAGTTCATAGACTTTGAACCACGAGACATACCGTGGAGAACGGAATGGAGAACTCATGACTGCCAACGAGCAGGACAGGCGAAGAGGCATGGCGTTCCCCCCACCACCCCCCGTCAGCTCGCTCTGTGGGTCGCTTTTGTCCGATAAGAGATCATGCACCACACCCAATTTAAGTCATGTGCTACTTGTTGCATGATGAGCACAACACACAGGGATGTGTTTTCTGAATGTGTGTGTGTTGGAGGCCATCCCCCCCCCCCACACACACACACACACCCCCCACCCACCCCAGTTTATCTGTGTGGACGTCTCCGCTGCATAGCCGAAGCATGAAAGCATGTGTTGGACCGGAGAGGAAGCTGCTCGTGTCCCTGTGAGTGGGTGAACAGGCTCTGGGTCAGAGTGTTTCGGTACTCCAAGACCATAACTCTGCTCCAGGGGAATCTCGCTCCACGCCCACGCTTTTTCGTTCTATTAAACTCTGGACCGTATCAACATTCCTCAAATCCTATGGCGACTCATGCACACGCACAATATATTACTGCTGAGAGGAACGTTTGTACGGCCGCTGACAGACGATTTGTCAGCTCTAGTCAGGGTTAAAAGTTCAGACTTGACACAAGTCTTTACATGGGATCATCCAGGTGACTGAATAAGTGTGAATCCTGGTTCACACTGTCGCGCAGTCTGGAGACTTTGGTTGTTCCCTTTCAGATTGGGCTTTAGAAGTAAAGTAATTTATTAACTGCTGCCTCAAACTCATGATTTTTCTTCAAAAAGCTTCAAGAGTTATGTTTTGTTGTTTATGTGAAATGCATTTGTGAAACCCAAAGGGAGTTAATCCCTCAACTTCGTGACAGTCTTGACTTTCTTTGTGTTCCTCTGTATCGATGCTAGTCTGGCCTGTTTCAAACAAAGAATTAAAGTTGAGTATCTCACTGGGCCGCGACTGTTGGAAGGACACTAATTTGGTAATTGAAACATGTCTGTATGCGTACATGACTTTAAAAAATTGTGACGTTTTTGCAGCATTCCTCCAATAGTTTGTATTGTGATTTAATCAACAAAATTCGTAATTGCTGTTTGTCTCTGTATGATTGCAGTTTATTCTCTTTGCAACTAGAGTACTATGTGTTTGTTAAGGTGGTTTATATTAGCACAACTTAAATTATCCTCTTTGAAACCTTGAAGCCTTCATAGTCTTTGGAGAGTTTAGCTGCCTTCTAAAGTCCCAAAGTAGCTTCACAACCTTTTATTGTTACACAAAAACCACTCAGAGTGAGTGATGAGGAAACTGACTTTCTTTGGAGCCAGCGTTGCCCAAGCTTTCACAGTTCCAATCTTTTGAAGTGCTGGTTCTGTGAAAAGATTATCAACAATTAAAACAGTAACACAGTAATACTAAACAGCATAGAAATATTATGATCACTTGAAACTGTTAAATTGTCTGAATGCAGCCACACACACTTAATCCTGTTTAAGGCTAGTAAAACACACCTCCCACTTCCCTGTCACTAATTTTATTTAAGATAAATTGATTTGGATGGACATGACTTCATTCATTTTTAACTCCATGACCTTTTACTCCTGTAACTAAAACAGTATAAACACGAGAATCACTTACATGAGCTAAAATGCGCACGATAAATCATTAAAGTCATTACTTTCTCATACATTTCATCATTACACATATACAGATGATTGGATTACATGCAGCCGCAGTTGGTTCAGTAAACAGACACATTTTACACTGAAAACAGACACATACTTCATCCTCAGTGTTTCTGGTGAGCTAGGCGATTACGTAACACGTTCACACATGGAACGTCTGTCACAGACACACACCTGTAACACAGTTCATCTCACACACACACACACACACACTCAGTTTTCATGTTTACACAGACGGATCAATCCAGCTGATTCAGACCTTGAGCTCGACCTCCTCCCCCCGACAGAGCAGGCTCCTGTTAGAGGGCAGGCTCACTTTACTGCACACAGAGCACATTTATTTAGTTTGAACACACAATATCTACGAGTGAGTGTGTGTGTGTGTTTGCGTTAAAAGAGGTCACTTGAAATCAGAATAAAAAGGTGGATCTTTATATGCAGACACCCATGGACTGATCTGATGGAGCTGTGTTTGCAGATAGAGGAGAGCCATTCTTTTCTATTTTTTTACACCTTTATTCCGCTTTTTAATTTATTTTTGCCTGCGCCTGCGGCTGCATACCCACACACTGCCTGTGTGTTTCTGTGTGTGAGTCTCATGGGTTGTAACCCGCTCTGACTGGGAGCCGAGGCCCCTGGCAGGGTGCGCCGGGTCCTGGCAGGTCTCAGCAGAGCTGTAAAGAAGCTCCAGAGTGCGGCTCGGCTCCTCCGGTGGTTGTGGGCCTGTCTCCGTGTCACAACGAGGAAAAACGCTCACAAGGAGTCCTTACTGGGAGGCCTCCAGCGTGAAAGAACAGAACAATGTCATCACGTCTTATTGTTGGCAGCAGTGTCGGCCCCACAATGAATTCTGAGAACTGATGTACAGACATTTATTCCATTTGATTTGTGCAGTGTTGCCATGTTGTCGTGATGAATGTCTGCAAGAACGTTGCTTTAGCTGCTGCGGGCTTAGGGGAACAGGCAACACTGTGGCACCTCCTTAACAGCTAAAAACTGAAATAAAAGCAAATTAAGACTATTAAACAAATGGTCAAATGGACGGTAGTTTGCTGTATTTGACAGGAAATCAAGGGCGAACTTGAATCTTAGCAGCTATAGATAGCATTTTTAATGCACTGTTTAGAAAAAAAGAAGTATTTTGAAAAAAAACCTGATCTGCAAATTGCTAGTATAGAATGTTTTGCTAATATTTTAAAACAGCTTCAAGGTTGAAAACCCCACAGTAAGTCATGCCAACACAATATTATAAAGCTATTATTTACATACAGTTCATTTCTTTTTAACAAGTGCAAATAGTGACAACAGCAGCCAGCTGTGTCCTGGGGCACATTCAGGAGAAATGTCATCATATTTCACCTGATTAACTCTGAGATTCATATCCTCCACACAACCCGAGGGTTACACTTTGTTAAATTTGCAGCCAGGGTGAAGTTTGATATAATAGTTCACATGAACCACTACAAAACGTTTGAGATTGGTGTTGTTTTTAAGATGGCAGCAATCCACATTGGTACCACAAATTAGCTTGTCTGTTCTGTCAGAAACACCCATTTCTTCAAACTGAGGTCCTTCAAACAGCTAAAATATTCCTTGTTTATAATATTTCTACAGAGCCACGTTTCAAAACACCTAAAGTATCCTTTGGCTCTGTTGTGAAATCAGCTTTAAAAAAGACCTTTTTAATAAGAAAGAAAAAAGTAATCCTGAGCCGTCAGCTTAAGCGTGACCATGACAGCAGGGTGGTCACTGCAGGCTCTGCTCCAGTGCAAGAAACAGGGAGGACAAAATAGATATTTGTTTAAAGATTTCATTAAAACCCAGGAAGCAGTAGTTAGGTGTACACCTACAACGCTTTAACTTTTAAAGTTAATCCATTTCAAGATGGCTGCTACAGCTAATTGACTTCAGTCAGCACCAAAGTGGTCGTATATCAGTCACTTTCACAGATATCGAGCCCAACCTTGTATGAGCCGGTTAGTGACTCACAGAACACACTCAGAGAGACAACAAATTACGAAAATAACTATAAATCTGGACAGGCGAAATGCTGGACTTTTAATTTCTGTTAAACCGTTAAAAACTATTGCTTTTTTGTGTATTGTATTCTCCTAAAACTGTAATTTTAAACACTAGAATGATTATTTTCATCTGTAAGATTCCAGCTGGTAAAGCAGATGGAAGCACTTG
>JAVKLF010000100.1:3636902-3653173 GCA_034783495.1 Millerichthys robustus
TCTTTAGCAATCATTTGTGCCCTCAGAAGGTTTCAGCGCATTATTTCTGCTCTCAAATATCTCAGCTTGCATCTGATACTCAGCTGCTTTTCAGTACTCTGGTGACATTTGTGCAGAATGAGCTAAATGTGGCAGTCTTTGAAAAAAAAAAAAGACAGAAAGAAAAACTCCACATGCCCTGACAACGTTTCAATATGTAGGCCACCTTTTCAGCTATTGTCTTAGAAAACGGAAAAAGGATTTGCGGCGGGGCGGGGGGGGGGGGGGGGGGGGGGGGGGGGGGCAGTGCAGCTGCTGTCAGTCAGAGTAAATTCTCCCCTCACGCCCCTCACCTCTTACTCAATGTCACAGAATCTGTGATCAGCCCGCGTGCTCATATGAATTAGAGCTGATTTATTGCAGCGAGGCGGTGAGCAAGCTTCACTCTGTCCTCCTCCATCCCACTCCCCTATACACCCCCCTCAAACATCAGGAGGAAAAAAAGAAATTAAAACAGATTATAGTTATATAAGTTTTCCTCCCACTCCCCTCCATCCTCTTCAACCATCAGCAGAGGTGTTGCCATGGCAACCCCCTCCCCTCTCCTCCGCACGTCAGAGTGGCGGGTGAAGCCGCATGCAGCTCCGGTCTCTCAGAGAGCAGCTGTGGTTTCTGCTGCCTCGCTTGAAAGCCGTGAGAGGGGCTTCGTCTCGTGGCCGTTTTCGACTGGCGCCAGCTGCTCTTCATCGCACGCCATCACCGCCATCACCCACCCAGGGACCGACTACAGGAGCCCGTCCACAGGTAAACCTACCACTTCTGCATTATTTTCAGACGGCGGCTGTGCCAGGTTAAAAAAAAGGGGCGAGGAGTAGCCTAATGATTGATAATCTGTCAGAAGGGTTTTAGGAAGAGTTGGGTGCCACTTAGTGAGGGTTAGACTAGAGTTGCTTCCTTTTTCCAACTCTCTCATTCCTCCACTCTCTCTTTGCCCTCTCTGTTATCCTTTCCCATCCATCCTCCTCCCCTTCAACCTCCTTCCCACCACCACCACCACCACACACACCCCTCTCAGCCCTGACAGCCGTCATGTCCTGGTTGTTCCTGGACTGGTTCGTGCCCCTCTACCTGCTGGTGTCGGTTTTGGTTCTGGCGGGGTTTGGAGCTTGCCTTTACTTCCTCGAGCCCGGGCTGCAGGACGCCCACAAATGGAGTAGCAAAACAATTCGCCATCGCCCGCTGGTGGCCAGCGTGGACTGCAGAGATGACGATGGAAATGTCCTGATATAATCTGGAGGGGAGCGCGGCGGCGGTGGGGTAATCCGGACAGGAGTGCCTGCCCTAAACACTAATGGGACCAGAGGGAGCCTATGGGGGGACAACATCTTCCACAAGTCATCATCTGATAATAAAAACCCTATTCTGTATCATTCCAACTTCCCTTTGCTCTCTGTGGACTTCTACTGCTGGGATCAGAGGGGAAAACAGAACCCTTAATTCCAAACTTAGAGAGAATTTTGATTGGAGAACATGGTCCCCTTTGGTGTTTCTAAATTTCACCCCACCTTATACTCATGCCAACTTTTACATACATTTTGTAATTTGACAATCACCTCACATCCTAACTTCTATTGTGGATTTATTTATAGTGAAGTGAATGACGTAAGTGCAACGACTTTGCTGCAGCTGGGGAGAGGTTTTAAATCTTCTCCCCGATGTCGGCACGGCAGCTCTTGAAACACACGAGGATCCTTAGTGCAGACGTGCCAAACTGGAGCAACATCCATTACAATAACATGCTCTGAATAAGTACAAGCAATCAGTTAAAGATGTCAAGAAAATCTTAGATGGACCAAGAAATAAACAATTGTATTTATGAGAAAACTTTGTGTGTAATGACTCTCTTTTGCTGACTTTATGGTTCCTTTGTTACTACAAAAATAAAATTTAAATCCACTTGAATGCAAAGTTTCTTTGTCTTCTATGCATTTTAATCACATCATAGCAAATCATCTTAAATCACAGCAGATTGTTAACATTTCATTTGAATGTTTTTACATTAACATTCCTCATAATTAGGATGTTGTATGAAATATTGTATTTACTCATGAAAACAAGCTGGAAAATGATGTTTCTGTTCTTGTACTGTGTCCCATTCCCCACGTTTGAACTCAACACACCGGCACACTGAGGCGAAGTGGAAAAATTCCAGTAAAATTCCAGAAACTTTCCAAAGGAGGTTAGGTTGGAAAAGTTGGGATATATTCCAAATTGGAAACTTACCATGGGCAATGTACGGGGATTAACTAAAATTTGGGGTCATTAAAACAAATGGTATCATATTCAAACAAAAATGTAGGCATTTTGTTTTGTCAAGCGACATCAACGATACATAATGAGTTTGTGCCAAATTTTTACAGTTAAAACAAATGGAGCAACCTAATTTGCATACGAGGACTCTGTCTAAATCTTGTTTGATCAACATAAAATGTTATGCCAATAGTTATTTTATTTTTTTAAGTAGATAGGCAGAATATTTTCATCGGTTTAAATTCATGAACACAAATATTCTCATTATTGGATGTTTTTTTTAAGTTTGTTTGTTTTTTGTTGTTGCATCCATTGGTTCATTTTGTAATTTCCTGAAAACACAAAGACTAATTAGATCAGATCAGGTTTTTTTCCTAGTGGACATGTACAGTACACTACATGCAGAACAGAACCAGAGCCAAGACAGACCCCAGTTTGTTGATTCGTTCACATTTGAGTCTCATTTCCCTTTTTTCCCTCCACTGAGCTAATAAAACAAATCCATCTTGGTTCAGCTGCAGTCATCTTTATTATTTGACACATCATTTCAGCGAGCTGTCAGTGCATCTGTAAACATGATTTTAATACAACAATTCAGAAAACGTCATTAAAAGTACATCTGAAAAGTGCGTGGATAGGGGAACAAAAACAGCAACAACAGAGCAACTGGCTTTCCATATTTTGATTACCTGGACAGGAGGTTTTGTTATTGAATTGCACAGGGGCAGATTACACATTTTGGATCATTGTGTCAAACTGAATTAAAAACAAATCAGTATAATAAAATAAACTAACTTGTTTAAAAACTGTTCCGATTTATGGAATTACAGTTTTTGTGCCTATAACCTGCACTTGTCAGACTGAACCAGGTGAGACTTAGTGACCAAATCAGAGTGAGGGAAATGATGAATGTGATAAAAGAGGATGAAGAGGATGTCCATTTGTTGTCTGGACTCCTCGTGTCCCGTCTGAGAGCTGCAGGAGGAGCATCACGGTGGCCCAGACCAGGTCCTTCACTCTGAAACAGATGATGTCTTAGTCGGTTAAAAGTGACTTCAGATGCGTTATTAGTAGGCTACAAATAATACGAGCTTCACTCGTTCGCGCCTTTAAAGAATGAGATTTAAATAAGTACCCCGTTTTACCAGTCAAGTAAGGCAATGACGTATCCCGCCCCATGATGATGATGATGGTGCGCGGCGGCTGCTCGTGCTTCTGATGAGCCAAACGCGTCTTCATCACAGCATGTAGATAATGTAGGAGAGGAAGACGAGGCCCATGACGGCGAAAAACATCAACATCAGAATGTCCACCATCGTCGAGATGGAAGGTGGAGACGCAGGGAGTACAAACACTATCGGAACATTTCGGAAAGCGTTCGGGTGGAACTCGGCTCGAAGCCACGCCCACTTACTATTAAAAACGGAAGTTCATGCCTCCAAATGTAGCTTTTAAGCAGACTGATTAACAATTTGAGTGGCTGCCACTTCCAACTGACTCTATAAAACACAAAAATTGCTATGATTTGTTTAATTTTACAGACACTGAGCTACAATTAGGTGTATTAGCCTAGTTTGGCATACCCAACTTAAAATTTTTCCATTAACTAGCCTATGTTGTCAACCATGTTTGTTAACAAAATAGCTCATGAACCATTGGGTAGGCTACATTTTAATGAAGCAGTGGGTTTATTTTTCTAACTGATTTAACCTTTATAGAAAACTGACTCAGAAAACAAAATGGCCAGTAATGATGTCTGAGTAGAGGAGCAGAGTTTGGTTCAAGTCCTGATGAACATCCTGGTCAAATGACCCTTCCTACTCACCGACTGGGAGACCGAATGTCTGTTGCCCCTTCCACTGTCTTTGTAAACCCACCTTTAGCCACCTTTCCCAAATTTATGTTTTATGTATAGCATTTAGAACATAACCCAACAGATAAGGAAAAAAGATTCAGTTTAGACAAACACATCATTAGCATTCATTTCTTATGTCTTGCTCTCTGCCAACAACTTTTTCTTTTATTATTTCTTAGAGATGCATTTTATCACAATCCAGCAAATCAGGTAAAATTAGAAAACGTTCACTAAAATTCTAATTATTTTACTTTAAAATGAGAAAAGAATATGGAAAAACCTTGAAAGTTGGCCAGCTGTCATGAGATGAATATACTACAGTGCCAAAAAGTGAAAGCATAAAACTGTTTCACATTTAAAGTTTTACCTTTGGGGCCAGATTAAAATTATCGGAAGGGCTAGGTTTGGCCTGTGGGCCTTGAGTTTGACACACGTGATCTAAATTGATCACCTCATCCATCCAAAGCTTTGTGGTCCCCACCAGTTGAAGAGCTTCTCGCTGATGTATTTGCTTGAGTGAGAATTTGAATCCAAGTCCGCTTTGTGACCAGACAGGCTGCTTGAACCAGACTCAGACTTCCCAGCATCCAGTGAACCGAATCCAGCGGGACAGAACAGGGGAGTGGGAGTGAGACAGTGAAGGTTCAGTGTGAAGGAATGGAGAGAATGGCATGTGTGTGCCCACTGCTTCCTACTGCTCTGCTCCTCGCCTTGGACTCCTTGTTTACTCTCTCTGTGTGACAACAACAGAAGCAGAGCATCTGCAGTCAGGTTTGTCTTTTCCCTTAACCAGAACATAAAAAGTGTGAATTTTTCAATGTAAAAATGCTTTGTATGGTTTGTGTATTTTTCTTTTAGTGCAGCGCTCTTTTGCAAGATTTACTGCTTGTTCTAGAAGTTTAGTCTTTGTTTTTAATTAGTAAATTTATTAGTTTACAGACCTAGGGTCTGATCTGCAAAAGAGCCACACGCAAGGGTTACACTGTTTCATGTTAAGGCCATGTCAAATTAAAGCGAGATTGAAACTAACCCAAAACAAGTATTTTTGTAATGACTGCAGTTTTCTAAATGTTCTTTACCTTAACTCAAATAGAAAAGACATCTTGATTGAAGATTTTCTATCCTTGATGTTGATGTTTATTTACTATTAGGTTTTTGTTAATGTCAAGTCAAATTCCTCTGTTTGCATTATTTTGCCTTTTTATAACAGCACGCAATTACCTAAACTCCAAAAGATTATTTTATACAGCTCAGGTTGCCCTGAGTTACTTATGCAGCGTTGGACGTAGGTACTATGACCCCAACAGCTTCAGAAGTCAACAAAAATCTATTTTCTGTGTGGTGTAGTCATTCACTGTGATACTAATCAATAAAAAATACCCTGATCAGAACCCCAATTCAATAGCTGAAAATATCAGCTATTGAATAAACATATACTTATACTTATAAACATAACTTTAATAAAGATATTTCAGCTGAGTCGGCATTTGGTTTTAGTGCCACTTGTATTTTCAGAAAGGGTTTAAAGTACATTTCGGGTTAGTACTAACCTGATTTATCCTCATTATTCCTCTTTAATTTAGTTTCTTTTCATGTTCTTCCACCTTGCCTGTGTGAAGCAGAATGAGTGTGTTTCATCGTTCGACACCGGTGATGTCTGGTGTATCTTCATCCTCCGGACAAACAAATCCAAAAAGCTGTTTGTCTCCTCCTCTGTCTCTGTCTTCCCCTGTGATCAAAAAGAAAACCATTCAAATCCCACCATTTGACGAGAAGGGGCTCATCTTTGAAAAACGCGGCACTAAACTGCCAACAGCTGACAGGTAAAGTAACATGTGGCTTGTTTTCATATTCCAATCCTCCACAATGAAATGCTTGATCAGTTCTACGGTTTTCCTTTGTACTCTTTCAGATCGTTAGATTCCATTTCATCCAAGGTATGTGGTCACCCATTTTGGAGTAAAACATGTCAGAGAAAGAATGCAGAAAACGCTTCAACCCTTCCAAAGACTAGACCAAAAGCACACAGCTCTAAGATTGTCTCCACAAAGCCCGACATCTGCATTTCTCCTGCTTCTCAGCCAAACACTCCTCCCACATGTTTAACTGTCAAATCAAAGCCAAGTGATTCTCCTTTTCTTCCTGCCTCACAGCTCAATGATTTTTACCCAATACAGCACCAGCCAAAACAGAGTGTGTCTCCAACACTGATTGTCCAAACACCCAGACTCAGCCCGTCTCCAACGTTCGAGTCTCGAGAAAACAGTCCAAACAGCCAACAAGAACAACATCCCTCTCCTGCTGCTAAAGACAGGCGAGCTCGGTCAATTCCCATCTCTAACTCCAAAGCACCAGCTCTAAATGAAATAAAGCATGAAATTCTTGACCAAAGAACTTTGTTGGACTTTACTCTAACAAGAAGAGAGTCTCGACCAGGAACGTCCAAGAGTTTTAACTTACAACTCAACAAAGTTGGAACAGAAATGAATAAAAATGCTGCAAAAGATCAACCCAAATGTCCAAAAAGGAACCTAAATGTTGATTTTGTGTCTAAACCAAAGCCGCAGCAGGAGTCTCAGCGACAAGAAGTGAGAGATAAACCAAATAAATCTGTGAACATCACTCAAACAAGGAGCAATACCATTCAGACCTCTATTCATCGATCATCTGAACAAATATATTCAGTGGAAAGGACAACTTTACCAGTGATGCCCGAAATGTCCTCTTCCTCTGAATCTCGTTTGACTCCCATCTCAGCGAAAAGTGAAACAAGAGAAAGGCAACTGAACTTGAATAATGAAACAAGAGTTGACACAACTCTTCTGTCAGCTTCTCATCACAGGAGGACACAAGAAGAAAATAGTAGGCAGAGACTTCTTGGAAGCTCACTTCAATTCTTTCAACAAGGATCTCAGAACATCAGATCCCCTCAGGAAAACAGATTAAAGTCTACAGACCAAACAACCTGGATGGATGTAAGGAGCGCAGTAAGCCAAGGCTTCGTATCAGAGGATCACAGCTGCCAGTCAACACACGTCAATCAGACAGCTGAGGCTTCTCGGTGTGCACAGGGATTAAATCAAGTAAAGAAGGGTCTGGGGGAGGTCCAAACCCTGGAGCCCCCCCACATTACTGAGTGTGCATTTTCACAAACTGGAACCTCATTAAACTCAGAGGTTCAGTCACACCAAAAGAGCTTGATTGAGGAGCGGCCTTTTTGGCAAAAGAAAAGCCACGGAGAGATAAATGTCACAGATTCAGGGCTGAATGAAATAAGTATTTTAGAGAGCCCGACCCACAACCAGGTGCCAACAAATCTACCAGAATATCTATTGCCTCCAGTCATGGCTGCCTGCCCATTCAGCAGCTCAAAGGGAGCCTTTGACCTGCTGCAGGAAAGAGTCCACCAGACATCAGGAAAGACCATGGGACCAACTTGTCACCAAAGACTGAAATCCTCGGTCACACACAAACCATTTATCACAGAGGACCTCGAAGACCCTTATTATGTCACCATGTACTACCCAGATTCAGTGTATGTGGGTGAGTACAAACTCATCCAAAGCGCTACGTCAACACAAGATCATTCAATATTCACACGTCAGTTTAATAATATTCTGTCTGTGGGGCGTGGGAGCTCAGACCGAGCGTGGGGCTGGTTAAAGAGGATACTACTCTCCTTATCAGCAGAGTAACAGACATGCTTAAGAGAGATGTTGACAGCGTTTGTTAGCGCACTCTATCAAAATATAAAAAAACACAAGGAAGACATGCCAAAGCAGTTTTCCATGCATTCACTCAAACACTAAAACATGCAGAGAGGAAGGCAGCGGGGGAACGAAACGAGAGCAGCTCTGAGATAAAGTGTGAGTAGCAGAACTCAACTTCACCTTTGTTACAGATTAAACCAGCTGTGGTGTTTCATATAGGTTTTTGTGTCATCGTGCAGTAACGTGTAATTTTGCTGAGTGACCTGAGTCTTTTTTGGCTTACAATCCTTTAAAGTGAAGCAACATTTCAGTACAAGCTGCATAATGCACATCTATGAGTTTGGCATTTTTAAACAATCTCATTTAAAAATGGCTTTCAAGGAGTCAAAAAGGTAAGAATGTAGAGAAGGGAAAAAAGCTGAAACTTGATGAAGTTTTTATAAAATTAACAATCACATGCTAACGCAATAACTTTATATTAATGATGATGATAACAGATAAATGATAATATTTAACAAGGCAGATCAGTGTGTTGCTTTTTGGAAGCAACACTTTTAGCTATATATACACAGAAAATATGACGGTGTTAAATTAACAATATTGGTGTTAATTTAACACTAAACAGTGTAAATTTAACACCGCCATATTTACTGTGTACATTTTCTCAAGTAGACCTTTAAATTTAAGGTTCTCTGCATTGTTTATTGTTTTCACACATCAACTGAGTTACACTTTTAAGATGTTATTTCACAAATGCAAATGCACAAATTTATATATTAGCATCTAAAAATAATTCACTTGTTGTGATAACTGTGCAGAAAACCAAATCATCCCGTTTATATGTTGCTGCACCTCATGAATGTGTAGAGGACAAAATATAGATTACATTTGAGCTTTTAAAGCTAATAGTTACGAATCTTGGAAAAATTAGCTGTTTTTCTTTAAATGGTAGTCATATGTAGTTTGGGATTTATTGAAAAAAGTTTAACATTTTGTAAGTGAAATGCAATCATTCAGCCCTGTGTTTTGCCTCTCCTGCTTATTTTAAATGTTACACTTTTGTGATTTTACTGAACCTCCTCTCATCTCATTATGGCACAACCCAAATCTATAAATAGTGTGTATCACTGACAATAGACACTCTGCTGAGAAAAAATGTCCCTGAAAGCCAATGAGTCCCACTGCGCATGTGCGCTGCATCTCCCCATGCTCCCTCTCCTCTGGTCGCCTTGGAAACAGACAAAAAGGGTGTTCTCGGCCCGAAGGAAGGCGAGAAGAGGTGGCTACAGGCTCGGCACATGACCGCACCTCTCATCACTGTTTCAGTGTTGAGCATTTAGTTTAGTCATCGCACCCGGAGAGAGAAAGAGAGAGAGAGAGTAAACCGCTGACAAAAGCCTGATTGACCGACCGGGAGAATCGGTAGGTGTGACGCTCGCGCGCAGTTAGCTGATGTTAGCGGCTAGCTTCAGAGAGCCTTTCACGGTTCTCAGCAGAACTAGAGGCAGAGACAATAGGGTCGACAAACCTCGTCTTATTAGAATATAACACATAAAATAGCCTTGCTATAAGTTAAAGCCTTCAGTTTATCTTCAGAGCAGTTCAGCCATATTTGAGCCACCAGTCAGTGTAAATCATTGTTTAGCTCGGGACATGTTTGGTGCTGTAGTATTTTAGCTGTGAATTTTTGAGCATCAAAGAGCAAGAGGGCAGGCAGAGAGGAGCGGGGGAGGAGGAGATTCATTATGACCATTGAGAGGAGTAGAACTCAAAGTGACACCCTCTGCCTCAGTGACCTGTGTGATCTGGATCTCTGACTGACTGAAAACACAGCAGCAGCTCCTCCATAACCCTCCAGGGCTCAGATTATCAGCATCTTTGGCTCAGCCTCCTGCCTGTTACTGTAACCATCTGTTTTATGCTCATTTCATAGTTTACTGCAAACTATGTTATCCACAAATTTTGGTTTCCTCTGAAGTTCCAAGATTAAGTCTGTTTATGCTTTGAAGCCTTGCCTATCTAAACATTCAGTATACACATACACTGTATGCATCATCAAACATGGCTTTTAAATGTTTGTATTCGCCTCTGTTAGCCTGCCCCAGGGCATCTGTGTCTACAATGTAGCTTATCTCCATCAAGGTGTGAATGTGTGCATCTATGGAGGAGTGACTGTAGTGTAAAGTGCTTTGGAGTCCAGATGGACTTGATAAAGCCTTATATAAGTACAGGCCATTTGCCATTTAACATTTTTTACCTTTTATCATATTGGCACAGACTCACTCTGAATTAAAAAATGACTCATTCTGAATTTGATGAGCAGTGCTCAGTGAAAGAAACAAGAAAGTCTCAAAAAGCTTGACAATCTTATTTTATCTATGCTCACCTAACGTTGTTCATGAAGAATGCTGTCTAAGATATGTACTTCAAAGGATGCATCTCCTGAAACTAGGCTTGTATCTACAGAGTTTTTTGTGCTTCTGTGTAAAATTAATTATCTGAAACTCTAAGGTAATAAAATCAGAGCAGTGTGCATAGTTGGATGTCCTTGATACGTTGTGCAGTAACCCATCTCCTCATTGTAGGACACGTAAAGTGACAAGAAGCCTCAGCTGCTCCACTGACCCACTTTCTTTCTCCTCTCTGTTATTTCTATCCTTCTCTGTTCCTCCGTAGACATGTCAGACATAGTTCCACCAGAGGTCAGACCCAAACCAGCCGTCCCTGCCAAGCCCCCAAATGTGGGAGCCCCCTCCCCTTCCAGCCCCTTTCCACCCCAGGGCCTGGGTTTTGGAGGAGGTGGCATTTCTGCTCCCCCTCCGAGTGCCATTCCAGTTCCCATCGGAAGTCACGCACCAAGCCACGGCGGAAGTCACATTGTGAGCCACGGCGGTGGGCACGCCGGGGCTCACCCTGCAGCACACAGTGTGGGGGGTCATGGTCCAGGAGGCTCCCACAGCTCAACTGGAGGATCCACTCTGCTGGGGTACATTGGGATTGACACGATAATCGAACAGATGAGGAAGAAGACCATGAAGACTGGCTTTGACTTCAACGTCATGGTAGTTGGTGAGTCACAATGGACCTTTTAGTGTTTTTACTTTATACATACTTTACTCCTTTTCCTGGTTTGCTGTTTAACACTTTTTCCAACTTCTCTCAGGTCACAGCGGCCTTGGAAAGTCAACTCTGGTGAACACTTTATTTAAGTCTCAGGTGAGCAGGAAGAGTGCAGGATGGGCTCGAGATGAGAAGATTCCAAAAACTATTGAGATCAAGACAGTGTCTCATGGTAAGTAAAGGGAGAGAGATCTTATCTTTTTTATAGGACCAGACTTTTATTATGTTGTATATCAGTTTTTTTGCATGTTGCCAAAAGGCAAATACAGACAATATTTTTGCCCATGCCTGTGTCTGTGTGATAGATATTTAATTCACTTTACGTGTTACATGTCGATCGCACGTGTCATGTGATGTGTTAGGCCTCGGATTATGTGGTGGGGATGATGACTCTCAGCTCAGCTACTGCCACGTTAAATCTTAGCTTAACATTTGTAAAACTGACCGAGTTATGGACATATTTATGTTTGCTAAGTTATCTTTCACAGTCCTCAGCAGAACTGGAGGCAGAGACAATAGGGTCGGCCATCTTGAATTAGGTTGACTCCAAAAGTTAAGAAGCTGTAATGTACATCCAACGATTATCTGTCCAGAAGTTCCATAAGTTCATGGGCAAAAACATTACCTTACATTATCTTTGCTTTATAGCAGCGGGTAATTAAGATCCACCATTAAAAAATGCTCTGAAAAAAACAACAGCATACAATTTTTTTATATTAAGTTCCTTAAGGCCTTTACTCTTTGAAGTATGTTGAAAAAGGTGAACATTTTCTATAACATATTATCAATTGTTTGTCAAAGAGAAATCAGCTGAGTGATTATAGGGGCTTTCAAAGTGTGTGTGTTTTTTTCTTCTTGCAGTGATTGAGGAGGGTGGTGTGAAGATGAAGCTGACAGTTGTTGACACTCCAGGTTTTGGAGACCAAATCAATAATGACAACTGGTGGGCTTATCAACTCTCAGATGCTAGTTCAAAAGCAATGCAACGCTGACTATCTCAAAGATGACTTTATATGCAAAACATGAATCCTGCTTTGTTCTGTCGACAGCTGGGAACCCATTTCTAAATACATCAATGAGCAGTTTGAGAAGTTCCTGAAGGAAGAGGTGAACATCACCAGAAAGAAGCGCATCCCAGACACCAGAGTTCACTGCTGTCTCTATTTTATTCCTCCAACTGGACACTGGTCAGTAAAGCTTTGGAGTAACCAGACAAACCATTTTTATTGCCTGCTGGTGAAAGACGAAAGACAGCCAATAGAATGCTTGTGTTTGTGTGTGCCAGTTTGCAAAATATCTGAATGAATCAAAGTAATCACTGGATGTACATCTACTACTTAGTAACTTTGGGAGGTAATCCTGTTGAAAATGGCCACCATAGTTAACTAGGTTAACATAGATTCAGTAAATACAAGGCCTTTGATTGAAATGTATGTTCTCACTCATCTGCAGTATAAAGCACTCGTGCAGGACAGGAGCAGCATGCACATTTTGTTCACGTCTTTATCCCCAAACTTTTCACTTAAAAAAAGCCATAAATCAAGTGTGCTACTTTAGATTGTAGACAACTCTTCCTCCTCCTTTGAGCACCTCACGATTAGCTGCTGCTGACAACTGTGAAATTGCACTTTAGTGGATAAATGGATACCGTCTTCTGTACATCCGTGCCAGTGTGTCTCATCCATCTTAGCTCCAGTAATTTAGAACGACTGGAGGTTTTGTGAGCTGTCAAATAAGAAGTGGAACCCAGCCTTTGTCCAATGATAGGGTTCATTTTCAAGAACACTCACTCTGTAAATCTGTAATTGCACGAATGGGATAAAGGTAATGAGCTGCGTGACACATTACGAATGCCCAAGTTGGTTTTTGCAGATGAGCCGTCTTGGAGAATTATATCATCTGAACGGTTCAATTCTCTTTCCATCTGTTCCAGTCTTCGTCAGCTGGACACTGAGTTTATGAGGCGCCTAAGTCACTCTGTCAACATCATACCTGTTATTGCAAAAGCCGACACAATGACCATGGAGGAGAGACAAGAGTTCAAACAGCGGGTGAGTCCCATCAAAGACAACACTAAAAACAGATTTAATGTGTGTCAGCTGACCGTCAAAAGGACAGATCAGGTATTTTAAATTGCGGTTCTGTGGAAAAGTTATGAACATTTATTATCTTAGCTGTTGTCCAGAGCTCTTTGAACAACCTCAGACTTTTGTATTACTTTTTGATTTGTTTTGTTTGGGGCAGGTCAAAAAGGAGCTGGAAACAAATGGGATTGAGTTTTACCCACAGAAAGAGTTTGATGACGACATGGAGGACAAGAGTGACAACGACAAAATCAGAGTAACGTTCTTTCTTTCATAAGTCACATGTCGAGGGATTTTTTTTCTTCTTCCATCCGGTCCAAACAGTTATCTCTAGCCACGCCGTGTGTGATTGTTTTATCTCGCGAACCCTGAGCAGCTCTGTTTGATCCTCTAAACTGAGTTCAAATCTGTCTGCAGGAAGCGATGCCCTTCGCTGTGGTGGGGAGTGATAAGGAACATCAAGTGAACAGCAAACGGGTTCTGGGGAGGAAGACGCCCTGGGGAATCATAGAAGGTGGGTGTTGGGGAGTTTAAGTGCCTTTGGCATGTAGATGATTGTGATGATTATTTGTTTTCAATTTATTTGTTTCTTTTTTGTTTGTTCCAGTTGAAAATCCAAATCACTGTGAGTTTGCTCAACTGAGAGATTTCCTGATCAGGTAGGAATACCTCTTTAAAAAATCAATCAAATACTAAAACAACAAACAAGAACTCGGGGTTAATTGGATAAAATGTAATTTGGAAACAAAATAAATTTATCCTTAGAACAGAGAACAGGAAGTCAGCCTAGTGATGGATTTTGAGTATTTTGAAGCTCAGGTTTGTTGTGTGGCGCCACTTGGACCAAGGGGATTATTTTGCAAGCCTGAACATTACAGAAATTGAGTTTTTATACAGACTTTAAATAGATCTGCTCTTTGTAAGTAAATAATAACACATTCTTAACAAGTTCCAAGAATAGAGCATTTTACTGAAGACCTGAGTCAGTCCTTTTGTCACTCTGTTATTCTGAAAGTAAAAGTGATGTTTGAAATACCTATCCCTTTATCTTTTGCAGGTCTCATCTCCAGGATTTGAAGGAGGTCACTCATAACATCCACTACGAAACGTACCGAGCCAAGAGACTGAACGAGAACGGAGGTCTGCACCCCATCTCCTCCAGCGACACCCAGGAGAGCAACCTGTAGTCAGTCAGTGAGCAGAATCTTGAGGAAGAGTCAAAACGGTGCAATGAAGCTCATATTAGAACCATCTACAGAATCATCTACAGTCATGTTCTCTTGAGTGAAAAGTCTTCTGTGAAACTTGTTGTCCTTTAATGTTCAGCCCACTGCCATCCCCTAGGTCAGTGGTTCCCAACCTGTTATTCTCAAAGGCCCCCTTTTTTACTTCCAAGCCAAGCCATGTCACATCTCCCAAAGATGTGTTCAACCTTTATCTCTTTATCAAAATAACAAAAGTACAGAGTGAATAGTTACAAACTTTTATTCAGAAACAGAAGAAAAGAAGAACCGAGTTTTAATTAATTTAAATGGACTTGTTTTCATTATTTTTTTTTATTAACAAACAAGAAATTTATATTTTCACAACCTGTGAGCAGACAAGGTTAAGGACCCCCACACCCCCATGTTCTCCGCGCCCCACATTGGGAACCACTGCCCTAGATTTCAGACCCTTCAAACACATCATCTATCATCTTCCTCCACTTAAATTAAAAGGAGACACATTTTGGACTTCGTACAATTTTCAGAGGTTTTATGAAACTTCATAATCTCTGACCAAAATACCATTATAGAACCAAAACCCTCATAGATTGTTTTTTCATTCTTCTTTGAAGCTGATTAGGGATTCAGTGAGACATCACCAGGGGCTTTGTGTTTTTCGAGGCCGTATGCTTACAAGATTATCCCAACATTTGAAGAGAGTCTACCATCTTCAACCAAACAGTTCACAACAGCTTTAACTACAATGCTGTTCTGCAGGAATGCTAATTAGTGAAAAGGACGGCTCTATGGATAAAACAATATAAAAACAAGTTGTTTTGTCAATACCCTGTTTTTTTTAGGTTCGATAGAAATTAACATTAAACATCTTTGCTTTTGAACAAATTTTAAGCAATGATAACTGTTTAGTTTTATTATTTCTGCTTTCAATAATGATCAAGTCAAATAGAAAACTAGAATTTCAAACTTCCTGTTGGAAAATAAGTCAATACAATACAAAAATAACAGGCCTGACTTTGAAGAAAGGATACACCAAAATAAGTACTCATGTACACTATTGATAACTCAGTTATGTGTAAAAAATTTAACTTCTAAAGTTAATTTGGAGTAAGTAAAATATTAAAAGCAAAACTGTTTTTCCTTATTTGAAGGTACGATGAATGCAGCAGGCTTAAGGGTTCAGTCAAACAGTTTCAGGTAGATTGTAAAAAGATGACAGGCTTTCTGATTATTACTCAACCCACTCCATTCATATAGAATGATTCACTGAACTTTTATTTTGCATGTCTTATCTAACTCAACAAAACGCTTTTTAAAGAAAAAGATGTTTTCTGTCAAAATAAATCCTTTTTTTTTCTATCATGGTGACATGGCTGGGGGGGAGCTAAATGGACAAATTTAAAGATGCATTTCAAAGTATTTGTGAATAGAAATGACTTGGAAGTATTAGTGACACTATTATAAGAAATTAATTCCTGCTTCTCGCCACTTGGTGGCATCATTCTGCAATGTTAAAATTTATTACAGTACAGCGTTTTATTTTCTTATCACGCGAGGGTTTACTGAGTTTGCCAACATATCTCTTCATGACATGTTTACAAATGAAAACTTTAAATTCATTACCTACATGATATGCACTGGAGCTGTAAACATGTTTACCAGGTTTTCTTCAGGAATTTAACATTTTAAATGTCCCGTAGTGCAGAACAAATATGTCAAAACTAAAAAATATATTATTTTAATAACTCAATTTTAAACCATTTAAGTAAACATAATGCTGATGTGACGTGTGCCAGAAAATAATGGTTGTAGTTTTAGTCCAATTTAGAAAAAGGCAGAAATGAGAGACAAAAGCGTTTCTTTGTCGTGCTTGTGTGAGCATGCTTATATTCACACTGCCTGTTTGCTTCCAGACTGTTCACTGGAATCTTCTGATATTTCTGAATGTGTGTGACGTGTACATTAAACAGGTGTGTGTGTGTGTGTGTGT
>JAVKLF010000100.1:3655048-3680962 GCA_034783495.1 Millerichthys robustus
TTACTGACTCTGTTCCGACTCCTTCCAGTCTGATCCCCCTTCACAGTCACGTCTGGGACACTTTTATGCTCTGCTACTACACTCTATTTCCTGTTACAGGGGTTTGTTCTCCAACTTTTTCCAGTTGACATTTTTTTCCTCTTATTTGCTTTAAGCCCGTCCTGTTCACATCTCATTGAATATCCTCCCTTTTGGTAACGACAGTAGCTCCTCTAGTCGCGGGTGTTTCTTAGTTTGTCATTACAAAAGCACCTCCCTGACCAAGCTGGAGTAGAATACAGGCGCAAAAATTAGAATATTGTGGAATTGTTACATTTTTCTTTGGAGTCAGTTCAGAAAGTGAAACTGACATATTGAACACATGGAATAATGAGAACAAACAAATGCTTCTGAGATTAATGTCCAGGTTTAAATGCTACACTGATGATTAATACGTATAGACATATTCATTCTGCCTAGTTTCATTCCAAAGGCGTACGCCATTAAAAATCGCAAACACAGGAACGGCTGCCAAGGTGGGTACAATGTGGGCGGGGGCAACAAAATAATGTGCACAGCTTAGAATACAGTTTTGCAAGCTGTGCAGATGTGCCATGATTGTCAGATACTAGCAGATCAAAATGTGGCCGCAGGGCTTGCTGGTCGCAAACACTCGGAATTCCATGTTAGACAATTTTCTTCCAATTTTGAGTCAGAGACTACTGACAGTTTCAGCAAAGTGAGATACTACCTTAACTCTTACTGGGTCCGAGCAAAACAACCCTTTAGTTAGGAGCTACAGGCAAGCTGACAGACACCAACAACCAATGAAAATGTTGCAAACGTCATGTTTATTCCTGATTTAGATTCACTGATTTAGTTCAGAATAATAAAAATACTCTATTACGAATAAGTTGGATTAGCAGTAGCATGACAAGCTTATTGTCTCTAATCTTCATGTTGTTTTTTAAAATTTATTTTTAATCGCTAATCCAGAGTGAAGAAGTGCTGTTCCACTCCATAACACAAATGCAGATTTCAACAGAACTGATTATATTGTTTAAAGAGTAGGCAGAACAGTGGGGCAGTGGTTAGCGCTGTTGCCTCGCAGGTTTGCTCTCGAGCCTGTATGTGTGGAATTCGCATGTGCACCGTTTGCACTCGTGTGTTTTCTCTGGGTGCTCCGGTTTCCTCCCACAAAAAATGAACATTGGGTTAACTGCTAACTCTGATTTGTCCATTGGCGTGAGTGAGAGCATGATTGGTTGTCTCATTTGTCCATGTGTGTACCTGTGATGGACTTGCGACCTGTCCAAAGTGTATCCCACCTCTTGCACAAAGTGTGATAAAAACGTATAAACAATGTCTGCCCGCATACAGTGTATTTGTGCTTTAACATGGACTTTGTTCCGCTGAGGAAAACAGAAACAAACCAAAAAGCGGTGTCATGCGAAAGGGCTTAATTCTAGCTAATATAGCATTCTTTTACACCAGTAAACTTTTTTGAGAAATTATTTTATAAGCCTAAAAATTTATATAAAACAGATCCTTGTTAGCCTAGCCTGGACAAGACTTTTTAAATTCATGCTCATATCACTGTTCTGTTATTGATTCATGGCTGATAAGATATCAAAAATTCAAACAGTCAAACCTAAACATAATTGAAAATTAGAGGCAGGGCTTTTTTCATAACCCTCCCCCCCAACACACATCACCACCTCCTCTTCAAAAAAGGACATTCGCAGGCTCATTTTAAAAATTTGCTTGCAATTGTTTCTGTTTTTCTTTGATGTGAATAAAGGGTCCACCTGCAGGCTTTAAACGGGAGAATTTAGGGTGTCAGGAGTTGTTCTTGATTAACCAGATGTTCAGTGAGCAGTGATGTGTGTGTTCTCCGGTGTCCCATGCTAAAGAAACACGTCAGGATATTTGTTTATTTTATTCAATTTTGTTAACAACTGAAGACTTCACTGATCGGCCGCAAGACAAATCTCAAAAGAAAACTATAGAAATAAAGATGGGCGAAAACGGTTACTGGTTATTTTTCTGGGCCAATCACTTGCATTTTCCATTTTCATCTGTCAAATACAGCATAAAGTGAATGAGACAATTGTAGTTTGTGCATCAACTGAAATAAGGAGCCAGTATTTTGCACGTAGTGTCTCCTCTGCATTGAAGCTCTGCTCGATGCATCAGTTTACTTTATATTGCAATTTAATTGAAGCGTTGTTGTGCTGCCTAGCTGGATTTGGTGGCGCAAGAAGAAGACAAGAGCCTTATCCAATTACAATGCTTCTAGCACTGCAGACCTTGTCTGGACTGGTGTGCCTGAGCATGTGCAAGGCTGAGCACTCACTCTCACTCCTCCTCACGTGGATCATGTATGGACCAGCAGGTAGACTAACTGTGACTAGAAGTGAAGAAGGCAAATGGCTTTAGATGACTTTTTGTTGCACAGTGACAAACATTTTGGGGTTATGATCTGAAAACTCACCACTAGCTCACCCTCTGCTGGCATCACGTGGAACTACAAGTTCTTAATGTAGAAGTGAGTCAACAAAATGGCTGACCTGTGTTAACTATGTTAGAATACAGTTAAGAACAACTCTCCTGCTGCATGTGAATTTTGTATTTTTGGGAGGCTAAAGAAAATAAATTCTTCTTTTTTTGTAAAAACGTCACGGTCTGCTTACTCAGCTAAAAATACATTTGCAGTTCACCAGCTTGCCAGGATTAGTATTTTCCTTGTGTACTCATTGGAATATTTTCTCATGTCATGGAGTTCCACCATTTTGAAAAACAAAAATTAGGACAAGAAAAGTGTGAATCTCTCAAAGGTATTAAGGTACAGAAGTTTGAGACCACTTGAAACCCACAGTGTGTGTGGCGCATCACTGAAAACTCAATAATGAAACAATGTCTGCCATTTTGCTTTACAGAAAATTTTAAGCAGCTGCAAAAACTGGCCCCTCCCCCTTCATTTAGCCCCTCCCATTAAGCCCGGGTTTTTGTCTGAACAACCCAACACCCCTCCACCTCCATGCTAAATGTGCAGCTCCACTGTTGTCTGTAGACCTGAGTGGCTGTTTCCACCACCATACTGCAGCTCCGATTGCTCTGAGACTATCTGGTGCGAGTCCTGCCAGTCCATCCGCAGAAACCGACCTGCTACGTCTGGGAGGCTGTCGTCCATACGTACCTTACCGGCTTTTGGGTGCCCACACCAGAAAGACAGCTTATAAAAAAAGTGAAGAGAAGTCGAATTCAGGCGAAGGGTGACCGACGGGAGCGACTTCGTGGCGTCCGCTGAGTCCCCCCGCACCGACAGCCGACGTCACGCGACAGCGGAGCGGTTGGACTTTTTTTCCCCTCCTTTGTGCGTTTGCGCAAAAAGAGGAGGAGTCTATTTTTCAAGCGAAGCCAACCGTTTTAGTTGACGTCCTCCTGAGTGGCATCACTTAAGACACGGCGGTGGTGCACAACTTACAAGTGTTCCTTTCTCTGCATGTCCGAACCGGTAAACCGTTCGCGGCACATCCTGACCGGTCACATCAGAGTCCAGAAGAACCGAGCGGCGACTCGCGGGACAAAGAAATAGTGCCAAATAGAAAATAACGGAAACAGTTTGCATAACGTGAAGCTGGTGAGTGTTGGATATTGCATGCTAACTAATTCTTCTTCAATGTTTTTAAAGCATGGAAATTTTTAATAACTTTATCGCACAATAAGACTTGCTACCAGCATTTAAAATATATATATTTTTTTCTGTTTTAAAGCATGTGGTGTATTTTATTGACTTATCCAAGTTATGGTTGCAGTAGCTAGCTGTTGGCTAGCAGCTGCGGCTTCAGCTAAATGATTAAGGTTTTGAGCAATGTGATTATTATTTTATTTTCAGTACTATGAAACATAAAGGCTTTTAGATAAATTTAGATAAATTAAACTAAAATGTGAATGATTTTTGCAATTTCAATGTTAAAAAACTTGGACAACTTGGACTTGCTAGGTTTTTGAACTTTAATTGAAATGTTCTGAAAAGATTTTTCTTTAATATATGTACAGTTTTGATAATTTGCTATGTACTATGGTATTTAAACCTATTTGACATTTAAAAAATAATTTTGAATTTTAGTGAAGTTAAACAGAAATGGTGGGCGGAGTTTGTTGGCATTTGCATTTTTAGCTGACCAATCAGAGGCTTTGGTCATTTAAAAATTTCTGTGGCAAACAGCGCTCTGAAATATTATGGGATCTATGACATTATATTCCGTGCTGTGAGACAACTAAGGTTCTTTTTGGAGTGTGTAGGTTATTTTCAGTTTTTGTAGCATTTGTGATGCGCGTCATTCTTTCTTTTCTTTTTATTTATTTAGACAGGTAATCTCATTGAGACATGTAGTCTCATTTACAAGAGAGACCTGTAACACACACAACATCAGTTACACAAGATCACGAACATTGTACAGCAAGACTTTATAGAACCTTTCTTAATCATTTATTTTGAATGAGCCATCATCTGATTTAAGTGATATCTAAATTATGATTTTTTGCAAAATCTGTTTAACAATATGGGTGGACAAAGGAGTTATTTTTAAGCTGCATCACACCCTCAGGCCTCAGTACTGGATTACCATCACAGAGATTGACTGTTTCAGCTCTGGCACCACCTTCTTCGGCTTAGAGGTACAACAGTGTTGTATCAACTTTAACCCCTGATGCTGCCTTGGTCTTTCAATAAATTACATCAAGATGGGAAGGAGGTGCCTTAGGCCAAGCTTGTGTGCTAATAGATAGCTGTGTGCTAATAGTTGACTCTGACCTTTATCGATGCCACATTTTTGTGGCACCGATAAATGAATAAAGTTTGTTTTACTAATCATTATATTTTCTGTACTTGTTTTTTCTTTCACTGAAAGAAAAAAAAACACCAAACAAAGAAAACACATGTAGTTACTCCAAATGTGATTATGTGATTTAAAGTACCCCTACCATACATGACCACATAGAACAAAAAACAAGAAACTTGACATGCCCTCACACCGCTAATTGTTCCTACTTGTTTTATGCTTGTTACAGGCAGTTAAATACTTGCAATGGCAGCAACCGGAGACATACCAAACTTAACAAGTCAGATTTGACCCAGCCCCACCAAGTCATTTGCGAGTGTGCTGGGTTGGTGCTAAAACAAACAGCACTCTGCAGACGCAACAGTTTGGGGGAGGGGCACATGGCAGGACAGTTTACTTAATATTTTTCTATCCTGAATAATAGTAACTGAAGAAAAAAAATCAGATTATAAAAAGAAATTGTTATTTGTAGTCTGTAGATTTTATAAATAATTTGCAGCAGTCTTTGCTTTGCATTTAAATTCCCCCATGGTCTGAAATGGTAGAGTCCAGTAATTTTCCATGAGCCACACGGCCCTAAAAGGGGGTGTGGCCTATTGTCAGCAGCACAAGAGTTGAGCAGTTTTTCCTGCTTTTTTGGTGCTGGTTTATAACTTGAATAATGTTTATTTTTATATATTTTTTACATTAAAAAATGATGAGCAGATAAGTGACCAGTTGCTTCTCCAGGAACATGCAGAGCAA
Source organism: Millerichthys robustus (assembly GCA_034783495.1). NCBI lineage: Eukaryota > Metazoa > Chordata > Actinopteri > Cyprinodontiformes > Rivulidae > Millerichthys > Millerichthys robustus. The sequence goes on from JAVKLF010000100.1 coordinate 3,660,619, forward strand.
TTTGTATTCTGTACTTCAAGAAGCTTTAGATGTAAAAAATGTATTGTAGTCTTAATGCTCAAAACAGATTTGGTTAAAATTGTTACATTTAAAAATCTGTTTTAATTGTTTTTTCACCATTAAGAGATGGTACAGCCCCATTTCTAGGTTCCCCTCCCCCACCTCTCTGTTGCAGTGCTCACATGGTGCATTTGTAATTCAATGCAGTTCTTTTTTTCCTATGGAAGAAGCAGCTTTTAGAGGCTCCGCCTTTGGGTTCTTAAAGGTGTTCTTGTCAATGTTAGGTGTGTAATTATCTGCATTTAAAACGTTTGGTGATATATACAAATAATGTTGGCCAACACACAGTTGCAAAGACTTTGAACTGTAAACTATGGTATATTTAAAATAAAAATAAAATCTGGAGATATCTATGTGCAGAAGACACAGCGCTGAAAATTGCTATTTGTTGCCATGATCTTTATGCATTTGCATGGATCTGCATTAAAAGTCAGGCAGGATTCTGGACCCAGCAAAACTTATGGAAATTATAGCCTGTAAATATAATTTGATGTGGTGACAACAAATAACGTTTAAAAAGCTGCTCCCCATCCTGTCAACAGAACTGAGCTCCCTGCCTACCAACACCCATCGCCCCACCGCAAAAAAAACACTAACTGTTGGCTAGCGGAGATTACTCCCAAGGTCCGGTTGTCACAGGAAATGTGGCTTCGACCTAGCATTAGTAACGTAACACTCGGCTAATTCTGCCCAGTTCCCGCTCAGATGTGAGCATTTAGAATGACAATTATGTTACTTCCATAACATAACATTAACATGAGGAGAATTTGTGGCAACAGGATAAGTGGCTTGGACCTCACATTATCAAAGTAGCACTCCGTTAACTTCCCCCCAAACCCCCATTAAAAACAATATTGGTCCACTACCGAAGCATCTCCTTCACACAAACACACACATTAAAAACTATTAAAACTATATAAAATGTGTAACGGACAGACAAAATGTGATTCTGTTTCCAGTAATTTTGGATAATTGGCAGTGACACCAATAACTGTGCAGACCTCAGATGACGCTCAATACTCTCTTCCTTCCTTTCATTTTCTTAAAGAAATAACATATCACCCATGTTACTGGCAAAGTCATCACTCTAGGACTTTTTTCACCTCTGCCTTCTCTTATCTGTCTGAGAAGTTTCTGACTGCAGCCCCATCTAGGGTTGGGCAAAATCATATTGTGTGCAATTAATTGTCAGAAAAACTGGCACAATGTGATTACTGCGATTAGTGACATATGGGTCATTGGGGCGTGGAGCTAACGCTAACATGGGGCTAGGTGTTGATGCTAATACTATGAACTTGTTTTATCACCTGAAGCACCACCATAAACTGGGGTATTAGGAAAGCCAGAAAATGCAGGCTGATGCAATGTTGGCTACAACAAACGCTCCTCCAGCAAATGGTTGAAACAAATCAAGTCAGCCGAGAATCCACGATACATTCAGTCAACCAGAAGTGCAAAGTAAGAGCTGGAAGGAGGTTGCATAGGCTGTGACTGTTAAATTTAAATTATTTTGACTAATGATTTGTAAGCATGATTTTAGAAGACAAGGTCACTGATTCAGAGGCAAAAACATGCAAGCGAAATTGCAATATGTTAAATGTCATATTAATTGGTATTGACTAAATGGCAAAATTGATCGTGCTAGTTTTCTTTGCCAATCTAGCCTAACCCTAGCTCCATCCTCCATCTCAAACAGAAACAACTTCATGTTCCAAAAATTTTTATTTTAATCAAACACACTAAAACTGACTAAGTGCTAAACACACCTCACTACACCAAAACTGTAAATTCCAAATGCTAAAGATAACAAATTTTCCTAATCTCATTACTCATCCCCCACTCTCATCGTATCTCTATCGCTGCTGAAGTTTCGTCAACTTTGTGTCTTTTTCCTGTAGATTTTTTGACAGTTGACAAAAAAATGTTCAAACTCCATCAGAAAGGTGGTGGTTGTTGGTTTATTTGTTTGATAGGAGTGATGATGAATACAAGGATAGTCATGTCCTCACCTTTAGACTGTTGGTGCTGTCTTTTGCTCCAACACGCTTCAATTAAAAAAAATTTGTTTTTTTAGAAAAAGGTAGTTGTGAATTATTTATAATATCTCTGGTTTTACATAGATTATCAACACATTAAAAAAGTGTTGTATAGTTTACAGACTACTTTTTGCACAAATTAAAATGTAGTTTTAGAGTCAGTGTCTTTCCCACTACAATGATAATATTGGTCATGTGATTTGGACTCATCAGCACACCTATTGTACTTCTGAGGGCTTAATGCAGCCGCCATCACTCTACAATGTGAACAAATTATGGTCTGAAGTGCCCTGCATGTAGAGAAGATGTGATAGTGTAAGTTTGTAGTCATCCATTACATGGCAAATTAACAAAAAAGAGAAAGCAAGTGGACCTCTACTCTGTAGCTGAAGCTATGCACAGTTCCAAGCTTTAAACAACACAACGTTTGATATTGATGATATTAATGTCTGGATCGATATGCATACTTCTACTGCAGTGACATAAAAGTTGTATAAAATGCAACATGACCTTTTCAGACTGCAATCACTTAAAAAATAATAGTATCCAGTTTAGTAACACATAAAAATTACTTTGGTAGAATTTGAAAAACCAAACTGAGCAAAGACTACCTAACAAATTGAACAAATATGCTTGTTATATTTGTTATTTTTCCTAATTAATGTGACAGGTCAGTATCGCTATGAAGCTGCAGTCATTTGCATTTTGAGTTCTGCTAATAGAGCAGTTTGATGTAGCAGCAAACACCATATTCTGGGTCGGTGTTTGCTTTTGCTTTTATTAGTGACAATATTCACAGACATACTTGACATAGTTTTGCCCAAAACAAAGCCGGTTAAGGTTTCTAACTAACACGTTTCTTTTTTGTGCTGTCCTTGGTTTGCTTTCTTTCAGATCATTATTGAGAACACAGATTGTGTATTCATCAAGCCTTAAGCACTTAACTTACATCATTTCAGCTCAATTTATTCGAGTAAAACCGAAATTATTTAAACATTTTAAAACCTAACAAAACAAACTAAGCCTTGTCTTCAGGGAAACAGGGTCACCCTCTAAAATGACCCTATTTCTACAAAAGTCTTTATCCATGTGGAAACAAACAAAAAAAAACTCAAAATACTGTAGCAACTATGTAGGGGCCCTTTATGTCGCTCTGTAATGTTGCCACAAAAATGCACCAAAAACAGGAAACAAGGCACAATAGCCTACATGTGCATAAAGCCTAATGACCTGTTGTTAAATTTAAGTTAGGTGTGAAGAAGAGTGAGCTATTAAAACAATAAAAAGGCAGGAAGAAATTTTGGAGAAAGTAAAAAACAACCAGACGTGAGCATGGGCTTCTGTAGCAGCCATTTTGTGCTGGCACATTCACTGCCTGTAATTCATCAAATAAGGACTGAAATTGGGGAAAGTATTGAGATTAGCACGGTTTTTGGTTCGTTTGTTAGACAATATTTAGGGCTATGTTTTTAGAAAAGGTAAAAGCTAGCTTACAGTAAGACTAGCTCCATCCTTCCATAGAAACTGCATTACTCCTACATAAATCTTGACAGAAATGTCATGTTTAGACATTACAAAATCTTAACCTTTAAGGTTGCTGTAATAGACATAATAAAAAATTGAGCTCAAGGAAGTTAAGCTACTATTTCAAGGCCAGGGTTTGATTATCTATCATTTTTGGAGAAGTATAACAAACCAAAAATGTTTTCTTCACAAATCTAGGCTAGTTACAGTTTAAATATGTAATTACAGAGCCTAGATTGTTTACAGTTTTGAAATAGTCATTCATCTCTACAGTCCCCTCACTTATTGTTGAGAATCCCTTTCTGCTGCAATGGAGTAGTCCATGCTTGGCAGTAACACTCTAGTAGAGAGCAAACTGCAGGTGTGGGGGAGGGGTGTTGACGCCCTGCAAATGGCTCTGTGTAGTGCTAGCTTTCGTTAGATCCAGCAGTCTGACTTGAACTTGGGGTGCATTGGGGTGATTATTGAGGGTTATTAGAGTTTTGTCAGAGCTTAAGGAGCAGTTGCAAGTAGCTGTGGCAGTTCTTTAATTACCTAAGTCTTTTTGTTGTTGTGTCCTTAGGGCTGCCTGGGCTAACCTTATTTTGTATCAGTCTCTTTTTTTGTTTTGTTTTCTAGTTGTGCTAGTCACTGTTTGTGCTGTTTTTTGTAGCGACACAAATCTCTCCAAGTAGCACATAGCTAAAAAATTATGTGCTTTCTGGATTCACATGGGAACTCCTGGTTCTGCCAACCCCTCCCCCTCCTATTTTTCCCCTTTTTTCCTCCTACCCAGCTCTTGCTGATCTCTACTTAGTGTAAGAAAAAACAAATCACGCGTACAATACTTGAGCAATGGTAGGTTAAGAAGAAATTCCTCTAGACTGTTGATTTTTAGGTACAATACTTTTAAGACTTATTTTGACCAAGTTTTTGACATGAAATTAGTTAATTTAGGCTCAGTCTATCTTTAATTTATTTATAAACTGCTTATGTAATACCTAAGCATTACTAAATAGAATGGTTATCTGATGTGTAGTTTGTAATTTGTCCTATAAGAGTCCCTGATATTAGCTTTGCAATACAAATCTAAACTAGAAACAAAATAGAAAATGAATAAAAATGTTCATTTCAGTATTTTTAACTGATGAAGATTTATTGAGAAAATGCTTTCCAAACTTGTTGACGAATTGGAAAGAATATTGAAACAAAACAGAGTGTCACTGGAGGAATAAAAAACTACAGCTGTTCTCCGAATACTTCAGTCTTACCTCGATTATGTTTACTGCTTTGTCGATAGCAACCCATCGTCTGCCGATATGAAAAAAGAGCACATGTAGCATGTGTAATTGCGTATTAATACAATGCTACTGAGCAATATTTATATCAATCATAGTGTATTTATGTCCCATTGGAGTGTTTTGTAGCCCTCACTTTAATCCTTGTAACATGTAATAGGTTGAGGCAGACCGCAAAGCTAACATCCAGACCAAGCTCATTTTCATAGATCTTAACTGTTCAGATTGTCCGGTCTGTCTGACCTGTGATTGTAAAAGTGGAGACCAGAGCTCCAGGATAAAGTGGTCAAAAGGTTTTAAGTTGAAAACCACAGATAAGAACACATTTTGTTCTTCATAATGTTCTGCAAAAAAAATCTCATCTTAGCTGAAGTTACTGTTTTAATGGAAATCATTTATGGAGGTCACAATCAGTGTCAACAAAACATAACACAAACTATTTTCTATATGTTTCGAGAAACAACCAGAATGACTTGGTGATGAAAGCATTAATTGTGAGTGGAACTATTACAATTTTGCAATACCAGTACAATAGTTTTCGATAACAAATTCATGAAGGCATGAACCGTTTGCACAAAGCATATAAATTTTTTTGTCATAAAATAGTGGTTGAAGCAACGTTTTGTACCTACTTAAATCGTATTTTGCGTAATACAAATTTAATTTAAGCGTAGCATACAGCTAATAATTTAAGCTTCATTTTAAATAATATTGACATGAACATGTTTTTCAGTGCTGTTAAAACTTTAGACCTTTGTGCAAGATGTAGCTGGCTGTTTAAAGCTCAGTGTTGCTGCGCACAGCAGACCTGGTGGCCATTTTGAGTTTTAGTGGCTCCAGATGCAGGCAGTCCATGTGGGGGAGGGGAAGAGAGCGCACTGTTCCCAGTGTAGTTGGAATGCAGTGTCTGCCCTCGCTGATATTTCCTCTTTCCCCCCACTGGATTTAGCTTTGATAGAAAATGTTTGACATTAGAAAATATTTTTAAAATCTTTATAATTTTAGGGTTTGGTGTTATCTGAGCATGAAAACATCACCTCCCCCTGTGTCACAGTTCCAAACAACTAAGTGTCAGGTTTCATGTTTGGCATTCTGTTTTATCACCCCCCAAAACGTTTTTCATCTAAAAAGATTTAAAATGTTATATTCTGGGCTTTTTTGTTATTTAAAAAAGTAAAACATGTAATTAAGAAGAAAAATTAACATCATTGTTTGTTTTCTACTTTGATTATGGTAAAACGTGTTGCTGAACAGAAAGCACAGCTCCTGTTGGCTCTACAGGCTCTGAACCAGGATTCAGAGCCGAACGCTGTACCGTTCAGAGATCACATTAGTTCTTATTTTTTGTGGGCGGGGCTTGCCACATGATCTGTCCCTGCTTGTGTTCAGCATGTTGTTCACAGTAACGCTGGCGGCCATTTTAGGTTTCTGCAGTGGAACACATGAAAGGTGGGGGTTGGGCAATAAGTGAAAAGCTAATTTTTAGTGATTTTTCCCAACAGGAGCTTTTGATCAAAGTGTGAAGAAAAGATCCTAAACTACATTTTAATGCAAATTAAACCCTGTCCAGTATACTTATCTGTCCTTTGTAAATTTGTCAGTTTTCAGTCTTCAGTAAGACATCAATAAACGACGTGGGAAAAACCTGCTCAAAAAACAGTTCTAAAATTTGTACTGCATCAGGATTATTTATTTTAACATGAGTGTTTGTGTCTCCTCGTGTAAAGGAACCACCCCTTTTTGCAGTGGTTCAGTCTGTTTAACATCACCCCTCCCTCCTCTGGGCACACACAGGTTCCCAGTCAGTCAAGCTGTGCCCTATGTTTTTTTTTTTCCACCATGTGCAGCTAGCATGAGACTCTTTGGCTAAAAGGCGCCATTTTTTTCTTGTGAATGTAAAGAATGCTTTGATTAAAAAAAACTCATTTCAGCTTATGCTTGATTAACCCTTTAATCTCCAGAGCAGTGATTGCAAATTATTATAAAGGAATAATACTGTTACCATCTTTACAAAAAGGTCTCATTTGATTTAGATGAACTAGTGCTTGGGAGCTTGATTAAAAAAAAAGGTTTTAGAAAAGTAGCGGTGGTGTTCTATATTTACTGTGAAAGCAGAGCAAATAATATAAAAACTTTTGCTTTCTTTAGACAAATCTGTGACAACTTGTTTTTACCGATTCTGTTCAGAATTCTTTATCTCTTTTGTTTTTCACACCCCTCCCCCACCGCATCCCTCTAGAAGAATGGTTCAGCCCGTGTTTGAGTGGAGAGGCAGGCAGACGACCGTGTGTTAGAGAAAGAAAGGGCGGGGGTAGCTGCCTGTGGGTTGAGTGTTTTGTGACTGTGAAATTTGGCGCTGGCTGTGCGCTGATAGCTAAGCTCTGACTTGTGCATATTACGGTGCAAAAAAAGACTTGTTTTCTGTCCTTTTGCCGTTTTTTTATATATAGCATTTGTCATATATATTTTAAAATAGATGAATTGGTGTGAACCAGATTCCTCCTCTTTACCTTTGCTTTTTAGACTTTGTGGAGCTTTGACAAACTCAACAAATAAAATAGGAAAAAAACATTACTGATCTCTTGAGGGAGTTTGATTTGTCACACAATAAACTCATGTAATCTCAAATTTATAAATCCAAGCCAATTTAATTGATGCTTACATTTTATTTTCAGATAAACAATTGAGGAAGAAAGTCAAAGAAAGGTAACAGAAAATATCTGTAAAATGTGAAGAGGGTGTGTTGTGGGAGGGTTTTGAAACTTTACAATTTAAATGTAAAGCTGTGACTTTACATAGCCACTGTTTTTCCTCTGGTCTTCATACATCTCAGTAAGTGAAACTGATCATCGAAAAGAAAGTCTTCGTAGCGTGATCTTTATTAGCATCTCCTTGTTTTTGCCTGTGTTTTAGCAGATAGTTTTATATATGTATTTTTTACAATTCCTCACTTGTTAGTCATTGAGAGATATTACCTGAGTATAAATATACTGTCATAAATATGACACAATGTCCTCTTTGTCTTGTTCTCTGTTAATGCCTGTTTACTCAATATTTCCTGTGATCTATTGGAGACCTTTGGAATTAAATCCAATTTGTCTAAAGTCCTATTTAGTCCACTCTGGTCAAGTCTTAATGATAGAACTAGGACTTCTCAGTTCAAAGCAAATATGACCTGGGGTGGTCATGAAAAAGTTATGTAGTTCAGTTACACTCTGTCAAAGATTCATTAGAGTGGAGAGTTTCTTTACATTTTGAATTTCATAAAACTAATAGAGATTGCATTAAAGGTGAATGAATTAAAACATTGGGATTTATAGTAAAATCAATTGCATAGCAACACTAATTATATGTTCTCTAGTTTGTCCTTGACCCTTTTGTTATGAAATGTCTTCTGCTGTTCGTTTTTTTTTTTTTTTTTTTTACAAATAGAGGACAGACTGACCTCCCCCGCTGCTTATTGTCAATTTGGTACAGTCCATGCAGGCTGTAGATTACCATACTGTGGACTAGATTGGGCTAGAGTTGGGGGATGGGTGTTGTTGCTATGCAACAGTCTGTGCAGTGTACTTCCTCTCTGCCTGAGCGCTGCTAGCTAAGGTTGATTAGTATTTATCACAAATCTGCACTTTTAAAATGCAGCTGACACAAGATTTTACCTCTGTCTGTAATCATGGAACTTTTGAAATCTGATTCCCTTTTCACTGGAAAGAAAGAAAGAAACAAACTAACAAATCCACTGTTTATATTTTACTGTATCATGTTCTGTTTCATGGCACAGAAAGCACCAAACTGGCCTTTCCTTTTTTAAATTGAACTAAAACTGAATTTACACCCAATTTGGCTACACACCCTTTTTTAGAAACACACCTGCAAGAAAACAGATGGACTAGTCCAAACTGAGCCCCTCCTCCTTTCTTTTATGTTCTGGTGCCGCCATCTCAGCTGTTCCCTGCTCACACAATCAGCAAATATATGGGAGGCCCAATTCCACACCTCCTGCAAAAGGTTGATGTTCTTTTTTAAGCATGCATATGATTTTTCTCTGTCACTTTGGAATTTAATTAGGATTTTTTTTTTGCTTTAGCTTCATATTTAATCTTAACCTTTTGTATTTACTTAAAATGACTATAAAATGTAGTACAGTGGGTTTCAATGTTGGTTTGTACTTTGCTTTAATGCTAACCATCATTTTTATATGCATCTGGACTTTGCTGTAAACTTGAGCTGATCAGCCGTGTCATTAAAAGCTCTTGATACCTTAGACATGTCAGCAGTGTACATGTTTTGTGTGGTTTGTTTTTGTTGTCACGTGCCTTGATTGCAGTAACTCGAGGAACACTTAGCGTACACAAGTTTTAAAAGTGTCAGGTGGTCAGTTGATTAGAAACATCACCCAGGTGTGTATCATTGTCTGCAGTCAAGTTGGTAGGCAATCATTGTTTTATCATTTGTTTCCTTGACTACATTGACTGTTTTACATATGAAACTTGTTCTTATATACTCAGCGCATAAGATATTCTCTGGAGTGACACATGGTGACTTTTAGAAAAGGTACTGAAATGTCAGGACCTGAGGTGGGCATGCTTGCTGTTTACAAGTGTGTAAAAAATTTCTGGTTTTTGTCTTTCTGCAGTAATCTGGTTTATTTCCAGCTTGATGAGATGGGTTACACGTTACAGTGTGGACTCAAGATTGGAGTAAGATCTGGATGAAACATATGAAGTCACACTAAACAAAGTATTCAAAATGAACTTGGATCCTTGTATCAGATCCCAATCTAATAATGACTTTACTTAGTACTTTCAAAACCCTGTTACTTGTAAATAGAAATATTAATGGATAATCTTTCTGATGATTAAATATATCTGTATTTGTTATCAGCCCAATACTGCAATTAAATTAATCTATTGACTAAGGTTTTTTTTAGTAGCGTAAAAGTAATGAATGTTTCTTGTCAGCAAACTAGCATGAAATGAGTCATGCTCAAATAATATAATTGTACTTTAGAGACATCATGTTTTCTTAATGGTTTTAAAACGTTTTTTGGTGCCTGTCTGGTCTTTTTTGACAATGGGCTAAAAATGTTCAAGTTTTTTGTGCCCTCTGTGGACTTATTTTAAAATACGTGCTCCTACCAATCAATTTATCTAAGACGGAAACATTTTTTAAAATATGTGCAACAGACAATTCCTTACTGTGGCTGTGTAGTTAGGATTTTAAATATACATTGTACACTTTGTATTTTTTTCAGTTTGCTGATTTCTCAGGCTGAACAGAAAAATGTTATTGTGCAGAGTAGTTCTGCAACCTAATGCAGTCTTTTTCAGCTAGCCACAGAGGTCTCAGCCTGACAACAAGCAGCCGAGCTGATCGCCATTTTGAGTCCAGGCGTGGTTATTGAGGCCGCAGAATGGGGGAGGGGATATTATGCTCTGCGATGTGTGCAATAACATTGGAATGTGAAGTGGAACGGTGACCGTGTCTGCAAATAATGCTGACATTTTGACATTCTGTTTTGGTTGTTTAAGTTTTTGAAACAGTTAATCATAAATATTTGATTTTTACCATAAAGAGTGCTTGCAGGTTGATGAAAGAACAGTGTTGAGCCGAACAGCTTGCTCTAGTGCTTTACAGTGTAAAGTATACGCTTCGTCCAAATCAATCTTTGTATTTTTCTACTAATTTGCAAAAGACAAACTCTGTCAAACCTGGTTCGTCTGAAGCGGTGTCACATGACTCTGTCTGCTGCAGTCTTACAGTTCAGCAACCCACAAACATTAAAGCTAACCAATTACAGAGTAATAGTGAGGCAGCACATTACTTTCACCTGATCAAGTCTTTAAAGTTTCATAAACATCAATTTGCTTTATTTATTTTGTTTTCGTATTGAAGCGAACACATACTGCTGTTTTCTTTTATATGTATGCTTCTGTTTTTGTCATATCATTCAGAGGAAACAAATTGTCATTTTAAAAATTTATGTTCAGAAAAAATTCTCTGAATGCCATTTACCTGCGACCTCACATAATGGAAGTTAAAAATTAAGCTATCGTATGTGAACCATCATAGTAATACTGTGGTAACATTTATATATATTGAAGGAACTGCAAAATGTTTCTGGAAACATGAGAATCCTGTACAATATTTGGGAATTTATTACAAATGACATGTTTCTCATACTAAATGAAATTTTAACTTGGTGAAATTCAAAGTGCCAGCATGTCGGTGCAGAGCCTTGCTTCACCCTCAGAGCAGTAGATGGACTGTTTGATTTAGTACAGCTAAATTTAGGGTTATAACGTTAGCCACGTGAAATTTATCTGAAACAACTATTTTTTTGTCTTTTTCCTTAGATTTCTGACAAATCCTGCGTTAAATTCATGACCAGGATTCTTTCAACTTAAAGGTAAGTTACCATTGACTCGTTTACTTGTTTGGTTATTGCAACATTTTTTTTTTTTACTGTATGCAGTACATGTTGTACTGCAGCTACTCCTGCTACACACATTATCAATACATTTCTTATTTAGTGTGACTCCTATAAATATATGGAAGATTACCTCACAGAAGAATGCTTTTAAAATGAGTAAAAATAAACAAAACTAATTTTACAAAATGTATAAATAGCCTAATCTCTACAGTGTATAAACCAATGAAATGGTGTACGGAAAGTCCTTCATGTTTTGCATAACCTCTTTGCTGCCGTAAGCACTGCCCCAGTTAGTCCACTCTGATTCGCTGAGGATTCAACCAATTGCTAAATGGGGGGATGGGATGAAGGCTGGGTTACTACTGCTGTTAACTTTTCGTTCTTTCTTCTGTTCTCTGGATCCGGACTTAGATAAACAGGAAATCCATAGGTCAGTTAAAAGATTTTGGGTAACTAGGAAACAATTAGACTTACCTGACAGCATGAAGAAAGGATTCTGCCCTAGTGAGGTGCACTTCTTGACTGTTGTCACTTAAGGACAGTTTTAGCTGTGTGAAAGCAGATTGTAAAGATCTGAATGATTTAGATTGACCACAATAACAAATGTTGCAAAAACAATAAAAAAAATAGACCTGTTTGAGACGCGACTAATTTGGACAAAAAACGTCTGTGAAAGAACCTTCTAGAAAAGAACACAACAGCAGAAGAGCTCCACAATGACCTCTAGTGTTTTGTGTCAGACTGTGCAGCTGTTACTGAATTGTTAATTCGCAAAGATCAGGACAGACTTATTAGCGGGATGTCCTGTGTATTTTTGGAGGTCTAGATCTTGACTAGCAGTATTATCGCTTCTGCATCTAATCTGTCCTTGTCACCCTGCAGAAAGCAATGGAAGTTGCGGTAACAGAGGAAAAGAAGAAGATTTTCCGTGCTAAGAAAACCATGAAGATGAGTGATCGTCTGCAACTGGAAAGCCTTCACAGCACTTTACTGACGACAGCTCCGCGTTTGTCTAACCCATCTCCGCCGCCGCTAGTGAATGGCACGCATAAAGAGGATGGACAAAAAGGAGCTGATAAAGAGCAAAACAACACGCCTGATCGGAACTCCCCTAACGCGGCGTCACCTTCCACTCCAACACCGACGAGCTCTCCTGCACCGTTCCTATCGCTAAATTTATCGCCTTCCACTGCCTCTTCACAAAGTCCCAACGATCAGGAAGAAGTTACTTCTCCAACTTCCCCATTCCACTCTGAATTTCCTGATCTGAACAAGACAAAGGAATTGGAAAAGAAAAGTCCTTCACCATCCCAGTCAAATGAGCCTGTTACATCAGTGTCAAGAAAAATAAATGTGATCCCAGTGGAGGGAAAGGAGGTAAATTCCTAATTTTTATTTTATTTGTTGTTTTTAGAAAGCTTGGAAATATTTTTAATAAATTCAGTAAAGGTTCTTCCTGAACTACCAGTTTGAATACTTTGAATTAATATTCTGTTTGCATTTTTCATCAGGAGAAACAGACCCCAACAGAAGAGTCAGCTGGGGATTCAGGAAAAGATGTGGTTTTATGTTCATCTATCCCGTCTGCAGTATCCGAATGTATTGAACCAATGGACACGGAAAACGACACTACAAACACTTCTGACTCTGTGGCTTCCACATCTTCAACGCCTCCTCCAGCTTCTGGTAGAGATCTGAAAAGAACAGAGGACGTCAAAGAGGACATAAAAGAAGAAGACAACAAACCCAGTGTGGAGACAGGGTCAAAACGTGGGGAAAAGATGGAAGTGTGCCAAATAAAATCGGAAGTCAAAAAGAAAAAGAAGGAAAATGGAGAAACTACAAAACCAATTCGACCATCATCCACTCCACCTTCTAATGCAGGTACTACAGCAAACATGTTCAGTTTAATTTCCACAAAACAGTTGGTTCTTTTTAAAGTACCCCAAAGAAAAATAATGCAAAAGCAACTGGGCTTTATGCTAAAAACAAGATTACCCTTGGCAATGATGAATGAATGAATGAATGACACAATTTTTGATGTACATTGTTTGAAATTTTAAGCCTATTCTATTTCAAGAAATCCAATCATACTAATACAAACAGGTTAGTCATCAATGTTTTTTGTTTGTTTCACTTAAAGAAAAAGAGAGGAGCTCATCCTCAGGACTGAAGCGCACTCTATCAGAGGGGAATGAAAGTGATGAACTGACTGCAAAGAAAGGGGGGAAAAGGCCCAAGGTGGAACATGAGGAACTGGAAGCCCAACTGGAACTTAAAATCACTGCAAAACCTGGCAGTAAACTTAAACTTGAAAAGGTTAGTAATGGACTGCCCTGCCAGATGTTGACCCACAAAATTGTCTCTGATGGGCAAGCCATTCTAAACGACGGAATGTCTCCTTTTGTCATTTTTTTTTTTCATTTATTTTTTTAGATTGTTCAACAAATTGTGAATGAGCGATTGAAGATTTTGGAGCTGACAATTTTTGACAAACATTTCCAAGAGCTAAAAGACAGAGTAGACAAAATTGACTGCGTTAGTAAACATCAAGCAGCCATCACCACACTACAAGTAAGTACATGGTACTATTCCTATGTAAAGTAGTTGTTTCATGTGAAGAACATTTGTAACAGGGCTAAAAATTACTGCATAAAAATTAAGTGCATCTCTTAATTGTTTTTTTTTTTTTTAGACAAAGATCTCACGACTGGCAAAGAAGTTTGGAGAGGCTAATCAGGCATCAGAAAACAAAAGGAAAGAGGAGGTAAGATGTAATTTTTATTACTTTAACACATTGTTTTTAATTGTTGCACAGTAAATTTTATTGCTGGCAAACATTCTAATACACAGCAAAAAAACAACAACAAGTGATAAACATTTGTAATGCTATTTATTGAGTTCATAATGTATTCAGACTTAATACAACAAAAATATAAAATTAATGTAAAATTATTCTTTTTTCAGTAGTCCACATAGTACCACATAATGACAAAGTAAAACTAATAGCCTTAATTTACACAAGTCAGCAAGTCTTAGTTTTTTTCATTTCAGCAACCTCTGCCTTTTGCCAGTCCCTCACAAGTTTCTCATTCACTCCAAACTTTATTTCTGCTGCTCGATTTTGGACTGCATTTTTTTTGTTGGTACAGGAACAATTTATATTTGTCACAAGCCTAAGGCGCCTTCTCACAGCTGCAGTCAGTAATTTTTTCTCGTTAGTTTATGTCAGTCAGTATGAATAAATATTTTTTGCATCAGTCAAAAAAATGTGCCATGAAGAGGAAACAAAACCATAAGTCGCACCTGATTAGAAGTCACAGGAACCAGCCACACTATGAAAAAAAACATGTTATTTTTAGTCAGGAAAACATAATTGACTTCTACCTAAGTACTTAGACTAGGGTTGTCATGATACTAGATACTTGCCAATACTGAGTACAGATAGAGTAGTTACTGAGTTAGTACTTAAACATTACACAGTAACTTTAGTAACACATTTCTTTTATAACGGACACAGCAAGCAGTCTGCTGTCTTAACATTGCCTGTGTTCATCTTAAAATATCTCAAAACATTGGACATTTTTTATTTTTTGCCCCCAGTTACTAGTGATGGGTAAGAGGAAATGATGTCATCAAGCTCAGAAGTGGTATTGGTCCAAAGTATTGGTGTGTTTTCATGAGCACAAGTATAAGTATTTGAGGCTGGTGTTGGAATTGATACTATTCTTTGTATTGCAAAACCACTAAATTAGATCCTCTCAGTTGATGGCCATTTTCAGGTCTCTGTTTTTAATAATATTAAGTACAAGTCTTTTTGGTTGGACCACACATGAACATTCAGAGTTGTTGGAATGTATTGACCCAGTCTCAGGTTCTAAGCTCTGTGGAACAGGTTTTCACACAGGGTATTTCTGTAGTTTGCTCCAGTTGGTTTTAACCCTGACCCGTCTCCTAGTCCCTGCTGCTGAAAAACTCCTCACCATGTTGATGCCACCACCATAGTGGTTCTGAAGTTCTGATTGTCTTTCTGGAATTTAAGGCACTTTGACGAAATGCGTCAGGTTTGGACTGAGCTCTGCAGGCAGTTCCTTTGACTATGTAGCTTGTCTTTTGTTTTGATGTGAATCATCAGGCAAGAGGCAAGTTGAGAGGGTACAAGCCTTTTCAAATACAGTCAATTTATTTAAGCACAGGTGGACTTCAATCAGATGTAGAAACAAAATGTTTGAAATATAGTAGTACTTTCACAAATATATTTAGTCTTTTTACTGAATAATACTATAACAAAAGAATAAAGTTTTATTTTGTCTTCATGCAATACTGAATGTAGATGAATTTAAAAAAGTAAAATGATCGTCGCATGAGGTAGCAGCATAAAACACTTGGTGCATTACTGCCACCTTGTGGTAGTGTTAGCAGCGTAATATTACTAGGTGCTGGTGTACGAAAGACAACCACCTATCCAAACAACAGGCGCATCCACAATTCCCATTTTCAGTTTGCATCTAATGTGAGATCAGACTAGACATTGTTCTAAATGCTTGCTGTTGGATTTCCACAGGCGCTTGCTGCCGCTGCTGCTGCTACTGCCACTGCTGCTGTGAAGACTACAACTGTTACCAATAACCCCCAAGCTCAACGGTAAGTCTGTGTATTTCCAAATAACTTTCTTTTGTGAAGTGCATCGGTTGTACTTTAAGTACTGGTTTCTGAAGGTAATTGTATTGCCACTTTGATTTATTAGGGTCATTTTGTTCTCTACTTATATTCAAGCTCACGCTTGTCAGATTACTATTTAAAATTATTAAGTTTCCAAAAGAATGTTCAGTGATGTTTTGTGTGAATACCATTTGGCTTTTGTATGAACGTGACAATACCGGACTGATGCCAATACTACACACAAGACCGTTCACAGTGCCAAGAGGTGACATTGTCCCAGGTTGCTAACCGTAATGATTATAAACAAAAACCTAAAACTAATGGACAAAATAAAGAATCTTCCAAATCCTAATATTTATTCTATGTCCTTTGCTTGTCTTTTTACGATAAATTTTTTGAAAGTCTTAATTTCCTAATATTTATAAAGCCTGTTTGGAATAAACAAACACACGCGCCAGTGTTTTCTACCTGCAAAGTAACCCTGCATGGGTCCAGGTCCTGAGTCTTGTGACGTTCTACAATGTGAAGCCTGAGCGATTCTACAGGCAGTGCAGAGTGTAGTTAAACCTGCACCTCTCCTCCCAACAGTGTACTTCTTGGGCAGACAGTAGATCTGCAGCCTGAGTTGCCCAGAAAGGGAGTGGGGCACCCTCTTGGTAAGACTCCTGCACTGTCTATGAAGAAGGAGAAAGAGAAAGAAGAAGAAGAAGAAGAAGAGGAAATGGAAATGGAGATAGATATGTCACGCCATGTTGCCATGGCAAGAAAGCTGGCAGAATACAGTGAAGGAAGATGCAGACCTGATATTAAACTCCGCAGAATTTCTACTCAATTGGAGAGTGTGCTGTACTACAACTGTAAGCGAGGCTCAGAAATCCCCAGGCCTGAGCGCTATGCATCTTACTTATTCCGCTACTTAGTCCCTTATAACATTTACTGCGGCTGGGTTGCAAAGGTCAATTATGTTGGATTATTGGGCAAGGAGGCACTGCCTATGAACTTGAGGAGGACAATAAAGAGGTTCATTGAACATCGCTTTCCCCTACTGCCTATTGAAAAATGGAGGGAGATTCGTGACGCTATCAATGAATTACTCAGAGTCAAGAGAAAACCGGAATTTTTTCGAGAATATGATCAAAGGATTCCTTTGCCATTTTGACACTTTTTTTGTCATAGGATACGTCGTAGGCTACGACGTAGCATACTGGGACAATTGTCATCAAGTGTTTAGAGAATGCTAAAACATTTTGTCGATACCTCAAACTTCACTTATACAACTGAATTCATGTTCAAAACGAAACTTGGTGACTTGGCACCATACTTGAAAACAATGAACAATTAAAAAACTGATATGATCTAAAGTTGGACATGCACTTTTTTTGAGTTGGACTCTACATTCAAGATGTTCAAAGATGACTGTATGAAATGGAATAAAATGAGTGACCATCGTCTTATCATGGACTTAAATGGCTTCTTATGTCAGCAACTCTAAGCATAGGCAATTTTTTTAAACAGGCCGGTCCAGACTTCCACTGAAGTTAAACAATCTCCACCTGTTTCTTCGTCCAGCACAACTGGTAAGTAACATTTCTTTTTCTGCTGAATGTTGTTTAGGTGTATTATTTTTGTCATAACAACAAATGCTAAATAGCTGGACAACAACAAAAATGAAAGGTTTCTAAAAAATGTTTGCTTGATGCTGTGTGTTGTTTTTTCATGCTACCTTCAAAGCGCAGAAAAATGTTTTTGGCAAAAAAACCCCAATACATTTACTATATTGTAATAGTTATAAGATCAAACAACAATTAACAAGTGCCCCTGTAGTACTCAGTATTATCATTGGTTATTTTGAGTCATTAATTTTATTATTGTTGTGTTGTTGATTTTGGTGTGGGGATGAATTGAAGACTGACATTGGATTTCTGTATATTGTACAGACTGTCATAACACTAGGGGACATGCAAGGAGTGACCATTAGTTGAGATAAATAACTTGAATAGAACATGTTGAGAAATTTTGACTCCTCCTGTCTCAGGCTGATTTAAAATTTTCATCACTTTTTCTTTTTCACCAGTTGTTCCGCTCCCAGTATCTCTTCCAGCCTCTGCTGCAGCTTCAGTTCCAGCCCCAGCCCCAGCTCCTGCCCCAATCCCAGCTCCTGCCCCAATCCCAGTCCCAGTCCCAGCCTCCGCTTCCACCTCCACCACAATGGTTCCACAGACTTCTATCCTCCAGCTCATCACCTCTAACTCTAATGTTGTCCCTTCCTTGGCCACTGGGATCACTACTCAGAGTCAAACGGGCACTCTCCTATTGAAAACGACTCCTGGTACCAGCATGATGGCTACAGGCCAGCCACTCGTCATTCAGCTGCCTCTGTCCATGAATGGCCAGACAGGGACACTGGTCAACTTCCCTATGTCCTCTTTGTCTGCAGCCACCACACTAACCAAAGCTAAAACCACTCCAACTACCACCACCTTTATAATCAAGTCTTCTCCCTCGACTAATTCAGCATCAGCCCCAACCTCAACTGTTGCCACACTTCCAGCCATCCAGGCCACCACTGGTCAGGTGTCCACTGCCCAGCTCTCTCTGGCACGAGCTGTGTACCAAGGAGGTGCAGGGAGAATAACTACGCCTAATGCAGGGGTATCTGTGGCCACAGTGAGGGCACCAGTTCAGTCTGTTTCTGTTGCTGGTGCTTTATCTTCAGCATCTTCACCTGCAACCTCTGTGCCAGCGGCAACCGGTTCCACTGCTCCAGGAACCCCACAAGGAGTATCTCTAACATCTAAGACAGGTGAGAATGATGTAAGACTAGTGAGTGCGACTGTTTTTCTTTTTCTTCTAAAAAAATATAATTTGAATAACATAATTGTGTGTATTATCAGACAATCAAGTCTCTGGAACAGCTTCTGGATCTGGATCTTCCGGAATTGCTCCACCTAAAGCAGTTGTACCAGCACCAAGACCCAAAGGCTCCGTCATTGATCTTACTGAAGATGATGATGACGTGCAAGGTAGGACTAAGCTTCAGAGCTTGTTCATCTTCTCTTAAAATTGACTAATTTTCAGTTATTGAGTCAACTCAGGACCCATCAGTCACTTTTTTTTTTCAGTGACAGGAGTGAAGAATGCCACAGTTCCAACTTCTTCTTCTGCGCCCCGCCCTAGCCCAGTCATCAGCATTCCCAGCAGTAAGAGCATTAAATTACATCGAACATATGAGCTAGTTTTTGCACATCTGTGAAAAGGGAACAATCCATGAGGCTTATTGAATAGAGACGCTATCACATGAATTTTCATGGTCAGAGAGACGCCATGCAGTTTGAGACGAAGACAAGTCAACAGACAGTACTGTTAGCTGTTAAAGCTTAATGTGGTAACTATGACATGTTGAATTTTGGTCAGCACATCAATGAAATGCAGTTTGCTACTGACAACCATTTTTTTGATTTGATAGAAATGTTTATCAGTAAATATATATGTATGTATATATAAATAAATAAATATAAATAAATAAATATATATATATATATAATCAATAAATACACATGTTGGCAATGAATGATGTTTCTAATGAGCAAAAACTAACCAATGAAAAAACATTATTCAAACATTATTCATTCATTGCATTAATCTAGCCATGATAAATTGTTTACAATGACAGCCCGCCATTTCTAATATGGAGTTGCGTTAGTATCACAGTGGTCAATCTTTCAAAGCATGAGCAACTCTTTTATTCAATACGCCTCATTGGTAACGTAAAGCAGTGCCAGCCACTATACTTAAAGAATAAGTTTTATTTATATATTGCCTCACTGATATTAAATATACACAAAAAACTATTAAGCATGCCTCTGTGCTCTGTCTACAGGTGCTGGAGCAAGGTCATCTCCAAAAAACAATTTGAACGTCTCTAGCAATCCCCAAATTACAGTACACCACCGCCCCCCACAGGTCAGGATTTAGAAATGCATTTCCATCTGTTTAACATCTGTATTTTGTCTTCCAGTAGCTTTATTTAAGATCTTTATTTCCTTTTGATGTGGAATTAAATCAACTTGTAAACTTATAAGTATTACAGATCAGGCTTCTCATAATAAAAGCTTTAAATAACATGTGTTTGTAACAGTGTATTTAGACTTTCTACACAGTCGGCATGAGTCAGCATTCTCACTACTTAACTGAATTCCTAAAATATTTTCCACAAATATGCAATTATTTATATTTTGTGAACTTGGAGATTTCTATTTGCCTTGCACAATTAGGGCTACTCACCAATTGTGTGTGGTGTGGTGTGGTGTGTGTGTGTGTGTGTGTGTGTGTGTGTGTGTGTGTGTGGGGGG
>JAVKLF010000100.1:3716673-3727920 GCA_034783495.1 Millerichthys robustus
TTAAAGGCTTAGCTTTCCATGAAGGGATACCTATTACCACCACTTTTTATGCCGGAGTGGTAAACTACTGTAAAATCATCTTACAGTTTTAAGAGATAGATTTGAAGCTGTTTTGGTCACGTGAGCTCTCACAAGATTTGTTGGTCATTCAGATATGTGTTGAGGATGACTCTCAGATACCACCACACCGTACTGCAGGTCACCATCTGCACAGTTTTAACCGAGTTAAAGTTATTTTTGGGTTTGCTAATGTTGATTAGCTGTGGCGGCTTTCTGAATGTGTCAACAAACCCATTCAGTAGTTCGTGAGATATTTTGCTAACAGATAGATTGAACTGATTGAACAAATTGAATCTTGTATGAACAGATGAATGCAAGTTTTTAGTGATTCTTAGCTACTAAAACAACAAATTTTAGCTCAATCAATAAAATAGATTAAATTATATCCATTTTTTGTTATTAATCGCCTTTAGTGCATTTTAAAAATTGTGATAGTTAAAGATTATTCTGGACGTTAAACTTTACTCTAGTTAAATTAGTGCTGTGTAATTCAACCTTCTTTTCACTTATTTGGATCTTTCAAATCAACACAAACAAACTTAAACAAAGAACTGAGTCCAGATGATTTTAGGTCATTCTCTTCGACAAATTAATTTTTCACAACCTTTATAATAACAATATTAATACAAGAAAAAAACCAATCATCAGACACAGAGAAAAAGGACAGGGAAAGGAGCACTGACACCCAGGAGATGTAGAAGGAAAATGAAGGAAAGAAATGAGAGAAGATTATGACACAACACAAGTTGTGTGGGTGTGAAGGAGGAAGACGAGTTTACTCGACGTATAATCACCACATTTAAAGCTGACATGGTGACAGTGGGCACAAGCTGTGTGTGACAGAGGTGAGCGTGTGGATAATGTGCCAACCAACATGTAAAAGCCCCCTGGACAGAGAGAGAGAGAGAGAAAAAAGCAACAACAAAGAAGAAAAAAGTTTGTTGCTGTCAGGAACACCAAACGTTATTGGATGCTTACAGGTTTTTTTCTTTTTAAGGAAATCTCAGTGAAATTTTTTTTCTTGCTACTTTTCTTTCTTAAGCCTTTATTCTTCTTGTGCTACACATGTTCGCTGTCAGTCACACGCTCATGAACAGAACGAGGGGGTGAGTGCAGTGGATAATGTTGGCATGGCAACCACATGCTTATATTATATATTTCTCCCTACACGCCGTACGAAGGCCGTTACAGAGCGAGAGTAAATCATTATTTCTGAGTAGGACAAATGTTGTGGCGGAAGAAAAAAAGGTCGCAGTCACAAAGGGGCGAGTTTTTGACTAGACGAATGAAGAGCTTAAAGCTAAAGTACAAGGGAGAGAAAAGAAATTGACATAAGAGATCAGTAAGAGGACGGTGAAAATGTGACGAAGATATTGACTGGTGAAATGTCTTGCTGTGGAGAAATAGTGGTTTTAAAACAGCATACTGTAGCTGTTTTTGTGTTATATAAAGCTTTGGAGTCACAGAAGCCATGAACAAATTTCAAGGAAAAAAAAAAATACTAGAATATCTAGAGCCAAAAATGCATTAATTTTAATAAAAGTACACTAAGGCTCGTGTGAAACAGTAAATTACTGCTTTAAAGTGGTACATTCTGTTATTTCTTTTTAAATCGAACTGTACATATGCAAAAACTCATGGCTCTCTCACAAACCGCCTCAAGTGCTCCTACAGGCAAATCTGTGTGGAAAAATTTGGCAAAACCATGCTTGAGACTTGTGTGTGTGTGTTTACCCATGCAGGAGGTTACAGGCTGGCCGTGGAGTCTTTTGATCCTGTGCATTCAAATTATACCAGTCTCATAAAAAAGAGAAGAAGACTGCATTCAATTTGAACAAAACCTGTACTCCTTGTGTACACCTGAATTGAATCCGGTGTGCAGCTAATGCACCTGACCTTTGTGATGACAGTAAGGCAGAAAACTGCTGCACAGTTATTGTACGATTCACGTGCTGCTCAACGACTTGTAACAGACCTGCAAGTCAGAAATACATCTGACTTTTCCCCCCTGTGTGTGACGATCCTGTAGTGCACACAACACAAGGGACAGGACTTCCAGAATAATTATTGGGAAATAACCGATCTGTAGGATGTAGCATTGAAGAAAGATAAAACGGCTGTTGCCGCTCCGCCACAGTGACTGAGAGTGTTGGACTTTTATAGGCAGAAAACAGAAGGTAAAGATCAGTACAAAGAAATACTGGTGTTGGAATTACAAGAACACAGAGGCAGTATAGGGGGGGCACTCTGAACAAACAGGAAGTAATTTTGAGAATTAACCTTCAGTCAATTAACCTTCTGTCTGCGCCACAAGCTGGGCTGTGTTTCATGTGCAGATCGACTTCTGCTGCTTTTATTATGTCTACATTTTAGCACATAACTGGCCAGTTTATGATACAGTGTGCAGCCTGGAGGATGGAAGTTGACTTCTATGTAGACCAACAAAAAAAGCCAGTAAATAGAAAATTAGAGTCAACTTCCATGCCAATGTGACCATTTAAACCACAGTAATCCACTGCATTCTCCTCATTGCAGAAGATACAGTGAACTTACCCGATTTGTGCTTTTATTTCACTTTCCAGTACTTTATTGTGAAAAGGGAAACAGTGTGACACATGCAGGTTGGTCTATTATGCACCAAGCAATTTGCATGCTTCCATTTAGCCATTAGCTCACACCGTGCCATGTGTTGGTATTGGCATAATAGGACGACATAGTTGGCCCCAGCCCACACTCAACCATGGCTCAGGAGACTAATGAGGCCTTTCAGATCTTTTGTTGGGACTTAAGCTGTGTGTGTGTCGGTGCACATGTGTGAATACGTACAGCTTGCTGGTGTAGAAAGATAATAGCCTCTTTGCCTGCGTTTGGGGAGATTACGGCAGTAGTTTTCAGCCCAAACAAGGTGCCCAGAGGCGCACAGCAAACTCAACATCATTCCTCATAAACGAACCATCTCTTTTGCCTGCTTCACTACTCAAGATTCTCTTGCTCCTTTCAACATGTTAGTAAGGTAAGTCAGAGTTATTTATCCAGAATCACAAAGTGCTTTACAAAAAAAAAGTTGATGAAATAGAACAAATAAAACCTAGCATTCCGCAAAGAAACACATTTTGCCCTCCACCTTTTTACGTCAGTGCAGTAGACTAAGATTATCTAATGATGAGAGGGGATGGAGTCGTAGTCATTTTGTTCAAACTGTGTAAATGATCTTATGAAATATAGTGACATCTTGTAAGATGTGTTAGGGATTGACCCACAACATCTCTCACACAGAATTTTAGCTCTGTATCTATAAAAATGATTGGGCTATAATCATTTTTGCGTTAGCTTAGGTCAATTAGCTGAAATGTCCATGTTGACTCAGGTTGACTTCAGTAAATAAATCAGCTGTCAATTAATGTTCTGTGACTACTTTCAGAAAGTCTGTTCTCATATGTGCATTCACATATATTGCACATCGTTTGCCTTTACATTGAAGGTGGGCTGACAAACTGTCATTTAAAAACTTTAGAAAGGATAAAACCATGTAAACATCATCAGCACTCTCTGTAACAAACTGCTTGCAGCAGGCTCACAGCTTTTAGAGCTTTCTTGTTTAATACGGGTCTGTCCTAAGTGAAAAACTGTCTCTATCAGGTGGTCAGTAATAAAACTCCTGGATGAATGGGCTGCTGTGTTTTGGCCCCCTCATGGTGGGATTTCTCCTGCTAAGAGAACGATAAAATACTGTGTGTAAGAAGAGCAAACTGCCTTTGTATTCCTGACGAGAAAAAAAGGCCTTCTTTTCTGTGCACACATAGCTCTGCCTGTCACTGAAAACTGATTCACAGCTCTTTGATTGATCACCACAATTATACACCCTCTCTATCTTGAAATAGGCATCCTTTCAGAGGTGTGTGTGTGTGTGTGTGTGTGTGTAGCTCTTGTTGGACAGACGTGATCTGGGAAGTAAATTATCTCACAGACCTGTTTGGCCACTTGAATGTGACGTGAGTCAGGCCGACTGTACGGCGATAAGTAGGTCCTTGCCAATCTGTTGCTGCTGATGATTGTTTGAGCCGAGGGTACGCTCTCTGTTTTCCCACCCTATTGTTCTCATTTCCAATTCGTCATTCAACAAGTGACCTCCTTTAGTTGTGCAAGGTCCGTTTACTCCATTATGCAAGTTGGATGTAGCCATAATGCCCTGTTTTGGTGTCGGTTGCTGTTCCAAAAGGCGTGTACACGGAGAAACAATCAACGAAAATAGGCACATGAGAAGTGTGGAGTTTCTTTTTAACAGACCCACCCTCACATCACATAAGATTTGTTTCTAGGAAAATGTAATTGTGAGCACAGGTCACCTGTAAACAGTTTCAAAAGGAAAGCCTCAGAAATGACAAGAACGTCACTGTTTTTTCTATTATGAAAAATACCTTCACTTATCAAAATGTGATTTCCACTATTGGTGCAGATAAACTTATTTGAAAGCCAACAAGCAAACGTTTAGGCACGATGTTTTATGTTTTGACACTTGGATCTGTTTTCTTCATCTTAACATCAGTAACAGATAACAGCTGTGACAAATTGCATTTTGATGGTCGTTTTTGGACAATTATTGCCATCTAGACTTATTTACTAGATAGAAAAGAAGTCCAGACAACACAGACACTGCATTAAGTATTGTATTTGTACTGTGATAAAACTAATATTGTTCAGGTAGATCTTTAAACACACTTCCTTTTCCTCTGTGTTTTCATGAGATACTGGGAAAATCTCAGTTTGATTGATGTCCTTATTTTCTTAACATGGTTGTACATTTAACCCTAAAACAGCCTTGCATCAGATATATATCTGATCAGATATATTTATCCGATGCAAGGTCTGAGATGTCATTAAACAATAACAAAGAAGTTGAAAGATATTGAGCCAAAGTTTGGTGTGAAAGTAGCTGACAGTCATCTCCAAGACATACACTGAGTGCTAACAAATTGCTCATATTGCTATTCCTGACCCCGATATCAGTAAAAGAGTAGTGGTTTACTTTATCTGCTTATAGAACTTTTTTTGTTGTTGAATTAGTAAAGAAATGATAAATTGTAAAATAATAAATCAGACATAAAAAGCAAATGATTACTTTTTTCCACTCTCCTTTCAGGCTTTCAAGTCACAGGTGTAATAAATTACATTTACAGAATGAAACATTTTATAAACGTTAGAAACGTAAAGCCATAGTTATTACAGGAGAAAAAAAATAGCAGTGTGTAAAAAAAATAATGATATGTAATCTGTATATTCTCTGAGGAGACTAGGTCTGATGTTGGAAATAAATCGGAACCTTGTGTGTATTTTAGCTTTTGTTAGGGTTTGTGATTTTGTCAGGTTTATTCTCTTTTGGTTATGTCTAATTATTTTGTGGTTTTATCTGATCAGTCTTTGTGTTTAGAGTTCTGCCACACCCACTCTCACCTGGGCCCGGTTTCATTAACTCAGCTGCTCCTCATCTCCTTTGTAGCCTCAGCCGATTATACATTTTCACGCCAGGTTGAGTTTATTGTTCCTGTTCTGTGCTGTCCCTTGTTGATCCTGAGTACGTAAGTTTTTCTGCCACAACATTTTCTGTTTTGGGTAAAAAAAAATTTAAAAAAAGTTTTTATTTTATTTTAGAGTTCTTTTTTCCCTCTTTTTGTCAGTCTGCTTTTCTGGGTCCATGACATGAAAACTCTTTAAAGGTTACAGACATTTGGACCACAGTGATGAACTGTCATCTTAATAAAACACAAATTGGTTTACAGAATTTAGTGAAAAAAGGCCCATTTTCTTGAACCCAGCATTTTATGGTAAAGTACCACAAATTGCTTTCACATTAAGTTTTTTGAGTCAATAATACAAATTTTTAAGCTGTTTACAGTGTTGATTTTTAGTCGCAATTTAGTTATATTTACACAGCATAAGTACTTGGTTGGGTTAAGGGAAAGAAAAGTGTGGCTTAGATATTTAGACTTCCTTTGAAGAAAAGGAGTCTTTTTTCATCACCTTAGTAACCACCATGAGGGGTCTTGGTGTAATTTTAGCACATTACATGCAGCGTGAAAAAGTTGTGATGATTTCACCTCTTTGTGAAACAAGGATGTGTTCATAATGTGCCGTCGTTTAGTCCAAATCCAGAACCACTGTAGAATTTATAACTGCTAAATCAAACTCATCTCATAGACTGTCTGTATTTGACAGTCTCCCGTTACCGTACATTTTTTCCCTTCATTTCTGAAAACAAGTCATTTAGGTAGATTTTTGCATCTGTCCTGTCTCTCAGAGTGCATTCGACAATAGAAACAACAGAGCTACTGCAATATTAGTTCAAGTTGCAGTGTTATTGAGTTAAATATTTAATGTCAGTGCAGCATCCTTGGAGTAGACCAGTGCTTTCAGGATTAGACAGATTTCTTGTTGAACTGCCGTTGTGTCTCTCACACACCCATACAAACACACACAGATTAAAGAAGACAGGAAGGAGCAAATCAAAGGAAATGTTCTGTATGTTTTCTCCCTTTAATGACATTCTTTCTTCCCAAGTTTTCAGTTTCTTTTTTTCTTTTAGCTCACTTGTCTCTCGTATAAAACCTTAAACTCTTTATGAATGTGGTTCCATGTTCTGTCCCATAAGTTTAAGCTGAACTCACACAATGAGCCTTTTCTCTTTTTTTCCCCCATAAATTCCTACATTTTAATTGTGTCCTTCAAATGGACTGCAAATCCTCTACTTTCTCATTTTCTTCTCGCTTTCTTTTTCCTTCCCTACTTGTCTTTCTTTCCTCATAATGAGTTCGTTTTATCAGCCCGTGTGCAGTGCGTGGACAGGATGAATAAATTCAGAGATCACAGGAGACTCCTCTGCATTACACTTGGTTACAACAGGTTGTCAGAAGGCTTTGGGAGCCTCGATGGGCTTCTTCCTGTGAACACTAACTATCTTTGCTTTTTAACATTCCAATTCACTGGGCCCAATTACCCAGCTAATTTTATTTAAGAAAGTAACGATGGGATATGATTCCAATGGAAGTGGATTTGTTTTTCATGACACTGTAAGAATGCCTGTCAGTGCCTTTCATATCCTCTACCAGCTGATTACGTGGAGGCAATCTTTGTGTAGACGTGTGTAAAAATATGAATGTCTTGTTTAAAAAAACTTTTGGATTTGTTTTCTGCTTTACCCATTTATAGATTTGCATTTAACAAGTTCTGATTGCCGTGTGAGCACAGAATCATCGAGGAAACATGACATATCTAAAAGCTTTGTGGACAAGTAGTTTTAGTTTTATTGACCCAAACCAAATTTTGCACGTTGTATCAAATATTTTTTACTGTGACCTTCTCCAACCTCAATTCCAAAAACATTGGGACGCTGTGTAAAATGCCAAAGTTGCTTAAAAAAACACCATTGGAATTGTTTAAATTCAACAAGCTCAGAAAGCAGATTCCTAGCTTAAATATTTATGAAAAAATTGTATGAAAGTTTGACACAAATTCGTTTAGAACAAATACATCAGGTCTATATAACAGGGTAAAATTTACCAGTTGAGTTTGTTCAATTCCAGCAGTGTTTCTAAAGCAAATTCAGTGTTTATCCTAAAAAAACATGTAGTCTCAGCCAGCTTCATTCAGTTGTATCTACTTGTAACTACTAAATGGTCTATTCATGTTTATAAATTCTGTATTATGAATGTTTATGTCACATATTTGTTGCACTATCAGATGTAATAGGTGTCATTGCTCGTCCTTCTTATTTGTAGAAGAAGAAGAAATCTCCGTTATTGTCCCACAATGGGGAAATTTCTGTGTTCTTGGCAAACGTAGTACAGAAATACGTTTTTGTTCTTGATGGTTTCTGCTGCAACATATTTTGTTGTTGGGATATATGTGATGTTAA
Organism: Millerichthys robustus; assembly: GCA_034783495.1. Lineage (NCBI taxonomy): Eukaryota > Metazoa > Chordata > Actinopteri > Cyprinodontiformes > Rivulidae > Millerichthys > Millerichthys robustus. The sequence goes on from JAVKLF010000100.1 coordinate 3,724,643, forward strand.
AGCGTTACAGTGTTTTCAGGTAGTGGTTAGGTACTGTGTCTCCACTGTTGCCTGATTTATTTATTAGTTTTTTTATTTTTTATTTTGCAGGCATATTGATGCGATGCACAGATGCTGCTTATTGTGTTGTGTATGGGAGGAATAACAATGAATTCAGACTTTACACCCACCTGTTAACCTCAGATGCTCTGCAATAAATTCACACATAACAACAAAACTCAACAACAACAATAACCAATAAATAGTTACACTGTTGAGGACAGAAATTGTAAATGTAACTAAAGTATCTGAAGTTTGTATGCAGTAATTTAAAAGCACTTTATAATTTTGCCTGTGTAGGAATTGTAACATTTGGAAAAATAGGTTCAGATTGAAAGACTATCCAGGCCATAAAAAACTAAAAACATTTTTTCCAGCTATGAATTATTGAGTCTTTAAGTTTAATTATGACGGTAAAAACAGACGACAACACCGTGTCAATGCGCCCCATACCATCCTAACGCCACAGTACACAACAATTTCATTTTGCATCGTGAACATAAATCAAATATGTCACCATTCTTAGCTTTTTATTTCTTCACAGTTTGACTCTCATACAAAAAAATATAAACATAATATGTCATCATAAATTGGCAAAACATTGTTCAAACCACTGATCAAATTGAATGATGGGCTGGTGTGCTGCTTTTTGTCTTATTCTGTTCATCATGCTGGCCATCTGCCTGGTTTAAAATCACAACATAAAGTTTGGGACCAGTGGGATTTTAAGGACAGAAACGATAAATGTCTTAGTTCAATCAGTAACATGATGAGTGTAATGTTCTAAAACAGAGGTAAACCAAATTGTCCTTTCTTGTTTTATTGCAACACTGAAGATGATCTCTTGGTGCACATTCTACGACACAAAGCAGTAAAGCTACTTTATGCTTTTTAAACCTTTCAGAAGCCTATTCAAGGCTTGTTCTTGTTGCCTGGAAATATCTCAGATGTCCTGTAGTTTTACTCTTGAAACAATTTCACAGTGCTAAACTTTTATTCTCTGGAGCTGCACAGAAGTTGTGCTGCCATTGTTCATGAAACTGACCTTCATCACAGTTCTGTTTGCTATGGTTGGGGAATACAGAGAGAAAAAAAGGCATCAGCAAGAGATAAAAGATTCAAAGATAAGAGGCAGAGCTAAAAAACTCTCACATAATGTAGTGGTTTTCACTGTTTTGCATCAGGCTGTGGAAGGGCTCATACACGCAGATAGAGCTGACTTCTGGATATTTAATCCAAAACAGGCAGAAAAGGTCAAGTTTGTTCTAATTGCGTGGAACAGAGGAGTAAAGTCATTTACATTCACAAGTGAACCTCCGTTTGTTGGTATTGAGATAAGCTCAGCTATGCAGGATGCAGAGTGAGGACCAAGTCTGCTGCAGAATTGAAATTTTGTTCTTGTATCAACAAAATTTAACTGTGTACTTCTCTGCTATCTGACCTACAGGAGTGTTTTTAGTGTCATTTTGTGCTTGACTGAAAACCCAAGAACAAAAGTAGATTGAACAGTGAAAACTTTGTGCTTTACTTATTTGACAGAATGATGGAAATAGATTTTTCTGATCAACTTCATATTGTAATTTCCTAGCACAGATGAAACATTCACATTATGCATCCATTCACTGTTAGATTTATCAGGATAAAGTAAGGCATGTGTATTTTTTGCACAATGTTCATGTTCTGTGCTGTAGTGTTTTAAATCAAAACAAAATAGTTTTACTCAAGCTGATGCATTCAGAGGATAACTAAACCCAAAGTGGTAAAACTCCTGTACAATGTTAAATTTCAGTCAAAATGGATTTTCACAACTCATTTCCCCAACATCAGGGGATGAACAAAAAAAAAAAATCCAAGAACCTAATTAAACCCAGGAGTTAAATCCATCAGCAAGGAGTGGAAGGAAAATGTGTTAATCTACCTGAAACGACCATCCTTTAACCCTGTAGGGCAGCGGATCATGTCTGTGTGGATGGACAGATGAGAGTCTTGGTAATAATAAATCTTCTACTTGTGTGAGAATGGAAAAAATATTTAGTTTGCACGACACTGGTTGCATTGTGCTCAATTAACACAACAGGTTGCAAAGAGGAAGCAAAGTCATTTGCACCTTTTCTTCACTTGTTTTCATTTTGTGCTGAAAAAAATGCTTGAGCATAATCTTCAGTGCTGTATTTTTAAAGAATGAATCCTATAGCAGCAAGATGGATGACTGAAACTGTTTACTGTTGCTTCTGTAGAAATCTTTTAGTTGTGTTGGCAAAAGTATTTTTCCTACATATGTTGGGTCACACTAAAAGCAGCAGGTCCTACACCAGCCAGTGTAAAAGCTGTGCCAGCTGTTCCCACAAGGATAGAATTTGCTCCAATAACTTATTGACTTATCTTCTATTGAGCTCATCTTTTAAAAGCAAAGGCCATCCTTAACACCAGATAATAACCCCACAACTCTGCTTTTCTCCGTTCTCATCAAAACTCTACACATCAGCGGCACCTTCTCACAATGATAGTACCACATACGCCCACGATGACACCACCCTTCAGAGTGGCTGGCCTCTCTGACAACAGCAGGATGCATCTACATGCGAGAGAATCACACCACTCTAGCACGATGCTGCTACCTGTGTGGGCTGGTCAGTCCTGCTTCAAACTCCTAACGACCAAGCGTTATGCTGCCACAGCTGTTACCACGTTCTGCCACCGCAATCAAAAATAACTACGTCCTCGCCACGCAAGATTTTATTCATGTTCAAAACTCTCCACAATCTGTTTTTCGCTCCTTCCTGAGCGACAAAGGGCTTACTGTGTTTTTAACACACGCTTGGAAAACCTCCCCAAGACCGTCCACTTGATCTTTTAATGTTGCTGTGGTGATCGTTATCTGGTGTCAAAGGAGCCAAGCCAACGGTTCAAGTGAAAATAGATAAACTTTTTGCAAGTTGTTGCCCATTTGTTACCTGATTCAGTTATCAGTGGTGCAGATGATTCTCCCTCTGTCTGTATGTCGAGAAAACATTCTTTGAGAACAAGGTGCTTTACAGAAACATCTCTCTCTCTCTTGAAAATACAGATCTTTCTTGGACTTACTTCTCCAGAGAAAATTTCCTGTTGTGTCCTGAGACTGAAGACTGACTTCAGAAAAGCTGAATAAAAATCAGGAACAACGTTGTTGGCAGCCAGCACATTATATTTAGTGCTTTGTATTAATTTTTCTGTGTATCATTGCCTTCCTTGTATGTGAA
>JAVKLF010000100.1:3776591-3790671 GCA_034783495.1 Millerichthys robustus
CAGTCACCCCCAAACTGGAGCAGTGGCTACAACAGATCCCAGGAACAACATCAGACATCTCAGTCCAGAAATGTGCAATCCTAGGCACAGCCAAGATACTGCGCAGAACCCTCAAGCTCCCAGGCCTCTGGTAGGGGACCCGAGCTAAGAGGAAGAAAGACCACCCGCAGTGGGTGAGGAGGGAAATATATATATATGAGGAGGAGTGATTGGTAAAAACATAAGGCAATGGCACAGGAAGAAAAAAACACTGACTGAACACAAGGACTCTGATTATACAAGGAAGAACATGATAAACTAACTAAAACACAATTAAGATTTATTCTAACCATGAAAACAAAAACAGAAACCCAGGATCTAAGAAGCAAGAAATATCAAGTTTATAACTTCTAGTACGTGAAGCACGTGTGCTGCTTAACTAACAAAATACACAGTGATAAGGATGTCAGATAGTATTAAAATTAGAAAAAGAAGTATAGAAGCACAGAATCAGCCCTGTTCCAGTAACCTTTGTTTTATTACCTTTCTCAGCAGCTAATGTAGCTGTAGATGTAGAGAGATCAAGACAGACAGTCCCATTGGAGCAGCTGTCACTCACCAAAATCACCTGAAAGCAGAGATAAAACAGACAAAGAGAGAATGGAACTAAAAAGAAAAAATAGGCTGACAGATCACAATTATAGACAAAGCTCAGTGACGTGGAAAGTGACTAAGAGACAGACAAAAACTGTTTCAGACAAGCTGACGCCTTTGAGGAGCGTTGTCCAATGCTGGCTGGTGGGTTGCGTCTCCTCGACCTTTCAGATTTGGGTGTCGCCTGGACCAGATTGTCTCAGCCCCTATTTCAACAAGCTTGTTTGACTCCACTCGCAAAATACCCCACCCTTCCTGATATGAAGAGCCTCCTTTTTTCACCATTCAGCCAAAACACACACACCCACTTCAATGAATGAAGACATTTGAAACAGATTTGAAATATATTGTTTATATTTAAAACAAGATGACATTTGTAATGTGATTTTTCTTTTTTGGATAAAGAAACCCAGTTTAACATGTGCTACAGAGAGCCAGCAAAAGCAGTGTCAGCTGATTACATTGATTAATCCTATTGATTTGTGGTCAAAACCACAAGCTTAGTGCTCCCTTTGTGTTATCAATCAAGACACCGATCTGCTCCGTCTATTCTCTGTCTGTTCCCTGAGCCCTGAGTATTAGGCTGCAGCTGAGAGGGTCCATACTATTCCCTAGAGAAAAGTCATTCATGAACTTGAATCCTATTAGTGTTTAATAGAGTGTAAACACAAAGGTGGTCATAGAGAATGTGACAATGCATTAACATCTCTGCCTCTTTCTGTTTGCCTTTGCCTCTCTGTCTGGTGTCTGACTCTGGCTCTCTAATAAAACTCTTCTGATTTCTTACTGCTGCCACCCATTTTACTGTTGGTCTCCATACCTCATCCTTCTCACCATTCCTTCTTCCTCCTATTGTCTGTTTCACCCTCCCTTTTCCTGCAATTTTCACACTCCAGGGTATCTACAGCTGCATCCACGGGGTACAGATCGAGGAAAACAAGTCAACTGCTGACTCGCCCTCCTCCACCATAAAGAAAAACATGAACAACACCCACTCCAACATCCTGAGGTTGCTCCGCACTGCCAAAGACATGACTGCGGTTCCGGGCATTAATGGCTCACCACACCCAGCCTTGGAGTACAGCCACAGCGGTCGTGAGTCAGGCATCTATGACATCCAGGAGCACCGACGCAGCCTGGTAGGCCACCCTGTAGATTGTACGTCTGCACCACCCTACTTGCCAGAGGACAACATGTTCAGTGACTACATCAGCGAGGTGGAGAGGACTTTTGGCAACTTGCCTCTGAAGGACAGCAACCTGTACCAGGACCATTATCGGCACCACCACCCGGCCTCAGCTCTGGGTATGTCTGGCCCACCGCCTAACAGGCCACGTAGCTTAGGCAGTGCTAGCTCGCTGGAGGGGGGCATGTTCGATGGCGACAGTTTAGGGGGAGGGGTAGCGCCCATCTTCACCACCCAGCCCCGCCCCTCCATGACTCACAGGAATACCAGTAAATTTGACCTGATCGCTGGCCACACCCCTGCTGATTCCAGTCAGGGTGGGTTCAAAGGAAGCAATGTGTACGGCAGGTTTTCTTTCAAAGGAGGCGCATCCAGCACGGGGCTCATCAGTGGGCACGACAGGTACTGTGGTGGGGGAGGATCAGGGGGTGACGATGGGAACATTCGTTCTGATGTGTCGGATATCTCAACGCACACGGTCACCTATGGCAACCTGGAAGGCAACATCAAAAGACGTAAGCAGTACAGGGACAGCCTGAAAAAGAGGCCAGCCTCCGCCAAGTGCAGGCGGGAGCAGGATGAGATAGAGCTGAACGCCTTCAGGAAGAGACCCCACCACCACACTGTCCACCACCACTTCCCCCATGGGCCTCTGGCACACCGCCCGGTCTCACCTCCCCTGGAGCGGAAGAGGGGAGGAGGAGCGGGTAATTCTTCACCTTACTTATTCCGCAAAGACAGAGACAGTCTGAGGGATTTCTATGCGGAGCAGTTCCGTTCCATGGAGGGCAAGGCCAAGTGGGAGCAAGAGGGTGGAAGTGGAGGAAGCGGTGTGGGCAGTGGTAGTGGTGGTGGTATCTGTAAAAGTTTAGTACCTGTGGAAGACTTCCTTAAAGGTAAAGGGAAGAAACCAGAGTGTAAGAGTGGGCTTGGTGCGATATCGGCAGGGCAGCAAGCTCACACCTGCTGGGAAAAGGGGAGTTCGGGATTAGGAGGGGGAGGTATAGCCGGGGGTGACTGGGAGTGTCGTAACTGCCACAGTGTGTGCCACCACAGTGGAAGTGTAGGAGGAGGTAGTGCATGCCCTGCTAGTGGAGGTGGGGGGAGCAGCAGTCGCCCCAGCTCGGCTACATGCAAACGCTGCGACTCCTGTAAGATGCAGCCGAGCAACCTGTATAACATCAGTGAGGATAACAACATGATGTTCAGCGGAAGCAAAGGCAACATAGGACCCAGTCAGACACAGACTCAGCGCAGGAAGCTAGGGCCAGGAGGGAAGGTGTTACGGAGGCAGCACTCCTACGACACATTTGTAGACCTGCAGAGAGAGGGAGCGAGCCGCATGAGTGGGGTTGGCGTTGGGGGACAGTTTCCCCAACCCCGTAGTGTAAGTTTGAAAGACAAAGACCGCTATATGGAGGGTCCCAGCCCCTATGCTCACATGTTTGAGAGGTACTCAGGTGACAGAGAGTCTTCCATGTTTGGAGGAATAGGAGGTGATAGGGTGTCAGCAGGCTCCTCTTTCAGCTTGTACTGTGGAGGCGAAGGTGGGTTTCATCGACGCTCAGTGGGAGAAAGAGACCTGAGGGACAGAGATAGAACTATGATGGGAGGAGGAGGGGGCTGTGGTGGTGGTAGCAGAGGGGCTGGGACTTACTCCTTGTCTAAATCTCTCTACCCAGATAAGGTGAACCAGAACCCCTTCATCCCAACCTTCGGCGATGACCAGTGTCTTTTACACGGTGCCAAACCATACTACATCAAAAAGCCACAGACGCAGCAGCAGCAACAGCAACAGCAGCAACTTCTCAACAACAGCCGAGGAGGAGGGGACTTCCGCGGCTCCATGGGAGCGACTTCTTATTTGCCCGCTTCGGCCACAGCTGGAGTGATGTCCAATGTGGGCACAAGGTACCCCAAAGAGCTGTGTCTGGGTGGGGTGGGAGGGCCCATGGGAAACCACCACGGGGCCAACAAACTGTTGACTGGAGGCAGGGACACGTTAGGTCTGGGTCAGGGACAGAGACCCTTCAACGGTGCCAGCAATGGACATGTTTACGAAAAGCTCTCCAGCATCGAGTCAGACGTCTGAGAGTGAAGACAGAGGAAGAAAGGTGGAGAGAGAAGGTGAAGCACGTGAAGAAATGCAAGGGAAGAAGAATGGAAGGGAAAGAGCACAGGCTGCTGACTTCTTTGTACAGAAAGTGTGAGGAGGCAGGACAGTGTGTGTTGTTCTCTGTTCACTAGAGGCGAAGATTTTGGGCGAAGCACAGAGGGGCCCCTGCCACGTACAGTGTGCTAAAGTTCAGAGTGAGACAAGTTTTTAATGAGAAGAGAGGATTCTGGTGCTGCTCCAATGCTTTGGAGATCTAAAGGGAAAGAGTGTCAGAGGGAGTGGGAAAAGGTGAAATCAATTCTCCAGACTCTGCTCTCTTCACATGCTCGTCGTCTTTCCTTCCTTCCCGCAGTTCAACACCAAAACAAACATTTCAGATTTACAATCATGAATGAAAAATTTACACTTCTGCTGAAGTAACAGGGTAAACTAACAATAACTGTATTGACGATGTTTATAATATTGTTGAATATTATTCTGGTGTTTGATGATGATGATGAGTTTTGATTGTTTTACAATTATATTTATTTAAATAGTTCATGTTACAAATTTGTATGATGTTATTCTTTCTTAGCTCACCAACAGTACAGGAGCCCGGTGGGCCGGTTTGGCTCACGCTACAAATCTTTGTTGGGTTCCTGTATTTTGGACTCTTCTTTGCTATAAATTCTTCATGTTTGAGTTTCTTTCTACTTTTCTTACTCTTAATTGCTGTGACATGTGTGTAAGAGGCATGACTCGCTGAGTGCACCGTATGCATATATAAATTTGTGATATTTTTTTTTCTTTTGAAGCTGCAGAAGCATCATCATCATCATACTGATTTGCAGATTTTGTTATTTTCTGCTTTCCAGTACCAAAAGGTTTTCTCATTTTGAGCTAGATGTGCCTTAAAGGGACAAACACTGATTTTTTTTTTATCCATCTTTTGTTGGCAGATAGATCCACCTGCAAACATGCAGACAAATTGATTTGATTGTAAAAAAAAATACCAGCATATAAATAATTAGGGAAAATTTGTAGATTTTTTTTTTTGGCACTATGAAACAAAGCTCATCAGGGAAAAAGCTCAAATAGTGGCTGGTTAAATTTGCAGATTGGGAACAGTGCAATATAAAGTATAAATATTTTTTGTCATTTTAAGTCTGCAGATGAACTTTCCACAGGTCAGTTCATCATTTTTTTTTACCAATCCTCTGCTCTTCATCATAAATTATTCAAAAACTATCAATGTAAATGTAATTTGAATTGCTTTAATGTTCTCATGGAGTTTCATCAGGTCTAATTCAATTGAATATGACAGTTTTGCCATTTAGGACAGGGACATAATGGACTCCCACAGAGGGAGGCCACTGTTCTTGGGATTAGCAGCTAATTTATTTTTATGACTGCAGTCACAAACCCTGCCTGCCGTATTATATGGCTCACGTATGAGGAATTGGAGGGGCGTACAGATTTAGCACTGTTATATGTAGGTGGAAAGGGTTATCTGAGAATTGTAAATATTATCCTTCTTCTAGAGTGTCAAAAATGTTAATATCCAATTTTATTCTGAATTAAATATTTGATTTAAAGTACTGAAACATGAAATTAGTTGTCATTTGAAAGAAGCAGTTTGACATCTTGTGGACAGTTGGTTGAAAATATTAAGAATATTTTTCACATCTGAGCATCAAGGTTTGAAACAGGGCAGAAGCAGCTCATCCGGTTGTGCACGAAGACAACAAAATGTCCCCAGCAGCAACTTCGGAAGCTCCGTAACAAACATATTATATCTTATCTGTTTAATCTGTACAAACTTTTAAATAAAAAAGTGGCACAATTTTTCTACAGAAATTACTGCAGAACTGGAACGTTCCTGAAAAGAGATGGAGCACTGCCGGCTGTCGTGTTCTGATAATAAAAAAAACAAGCTGACATTATGATGCAGCCATGATAGGCACTGAACTGAAAAATAGGACTCCTGTCTGTCAATCACCCTTTGAGAAGATGGTTGCCACGGTGATTTCTGCTGCATAAAGTTTAAGGGCAAACAAAAGCTGAGTTTGGGTCTGGCAGATGGAAACAGATTAGGTGAAGAGCCTTGACTACGCTACTTGAAAAGAACAAATTGTGTGAAGAGGATTCTTTCAGGAGGAGAGTTACGAGGTCGTGCAGAAGGGTTTTTAAATCAAACAGGTCTTCGGGCTCACTGAGGTTAATGAGGACTGGGAGGTTCTGGGGCGGGGTTGGGGGGAGTCCTCAGTAGATTGGATCTCTAAAGTATCAAAATGACCACTTGGGATTTGGCTAATGAGTTAAATTCCATCCAAAGGGGAATAAACTGTTCTGATTATTCAACAGGTCAGAGGTTAGGTACAGCCTGAACATGTCTGTCCATCGCAGGCAGTTCCTACACATTTTGTTAAACTTTTGTAAAGCTAACACTGCAACTGTTGTTCATGTTCTTCTAAGGAAATAATATGTTTTTGGAATTACAGTCACTAAAGCTCAGTTATTCACTGCACATTTCAGTTTTTTTATATATAGTTTACAGCACAGATATATCCAAATACCTCCTCATAGTTCAATCCGTAAATTTTCTTTGAATAAGGAGATTATAAATGTTTTTAATCATAAGCAACATAAAAATAATAGGGTACACTTACTCCAAATGATTAGCTAGAATGCAAAGTTCAAAGATGTACCTAAACAGTGATTTTTATTGGCTTCAGGTTTTAGATTATTTAGTTTGTGATATAAAAATATTGAAAATAACCTGTTTAAAGTTATGATTGAATTAGAATGCATTACAAACAAGTTTACTACTCAAATGATAGCTCAGCTGTTTTGAAGAAAGGTTCTGTGGAAGTCTTATGAACAAATGATAGCTTACCTGTTTAAACTTACTGCTTTATAACCCCTTAAATCCTTGTCAGTTTCATCTTTAGTGATAAGTTTTTTGGGGGTGTTTTTTGGTCAGTGCAAATTGCAATAATGTAGCTGGAATATTCTAATATCTCTACTGAAATAACTGGATACAAAACAGATAATGGGGTAAAGGTTTATAAAACAATCTTTGCAAAAACCACTGTAAATTAGGTTAGTTTACAGTTCTTTTAGATTAAAAAGTGCTTTAATCTTGCCAATGCTCAGAATGTTTGTTAGATCTTTAACAGTGCAACTTTTTCTCCAAACTGAGTTCAGTCTTTATGCTAAGCTAACTAGCTTCTTGTTTAACAAGATCAGTAACCAAATGTTATTTTTTCCTCAACTAACTGTCAACAAGATGGCATCTCTCTCTAAATGTATTTATTTATTATAATTATATTATCTTTTATTATAATGACTCAAAGAGGACCTGGGTGAACACGTGTCAGCAGGTTGTGCCTTCATCAACCAATTTCTGTTCTTTTCTTAATCCAATTTTTACAAAATCAAAGGATAAGGAAGAAAATAATTGGACCCTATATTTAGATTCTTGCATGGCACTGCAACTTGTTACGTGTGACGTGCCGAGACTTTAATTAAGGAAAAAGAACCAACTGTTGTCAGGTTGCAATTCTTCTACTGATTTTGTCTCCTGGAGACTTTTTTGATGAGTAGACAGCTCCCAAATAAACTTAATTTAGCTTTAAAACAGTCTGCTGTGTTTTGTTTAACCTTTTTCTGATACAATCATGTGAATTAAAATGCAGGATGAGGATACTTTCAGTCACTTTGTGTCTTAAATTAGACCCAAACTACGGTAAATGAATCAACAAAGAACCTGTGTGACTGAAAAAAAACAACGTAACTTTGTCAAACCTTTCCTCTCTTACGGCTGGCAGGTCAGTGTGTATGATACAGAGGGTCAGTGGTGTTTTAAGGACCACGTAGTTCGTTTTTCTTTGCTTCTTTTTTTCTGTTCATATTCGATTTTAACCCAAAATTAATGTGCATTTTTAAAATAATTTTGGGGACTTTTATCAATTTAACTGATACTCATGATCCATGTTGTAGTGTAGATGTATTTGGTTATTTTTTATCAATTTATTGTGTGCTAGGAAAGACATCAGTCCAAGATTTATTATGTTTATAATTACATATGGCAAAACTGATTAAAGTCTCACAAGAATACAAAGAAAAAAAACACTTCTTTATAGTTGTAGAAGATTTTTATCAAAACCGAGGTTTTCTTTTTTTTTACTGCCTTTTCTTGTGTATTTGAAACCAACCCATTACTTATCATTGTACGTGCCTGGATGCATACGCTTTGATTACCTCTGTGTGTACTCTACATGGAAGAGAGGCAGAGTGTGTGAGAAAACTATTGTAAATGCATAAAAGCAGATGTAAATATTTTACCTCACACTCATGGACTTTTGATAACAGCTGTAAAAAGCAACAGAGTGCATCTATTTGGGATAAATCTTTGATTGCTATCCGTCCCTTCACTAAACTGCTTTTGTAACAACTTCAGGCCAGGAAACGTGCAATCATTTATTGTTATACTAAGTGCACACATTTAACGAGTGAAGGTCTGTGTTGTTTTTTTGATTTGGTCAAAGGCCATCAAAAAATGTTTTTCTCAAAGAAAAAAAAAACTGAAGGACCTTCCTTTCAAACAGAAAGCACAATAGACGTTTTTACAGAGGTAATCTATTTTCCCCTCTTTTGTCTAAAGTCTTCTGTTGTGTTTTTTGCCGAGGAGATTTAAACTCCACCCCTGAGCTGTATAGATTGTGAAAAATGTACATACAAAAAAATTCTAGTTCCCGATTGCATTATTTTTTTTTGTATGGAGAGCTATTACTTGTGTGAAGAGAGTATTTCAGATTTGACTGAATATTTAGTAATATTGAAAACAAGATTAAACACATGTCAATGTGAAAATAAGTGCTGAGAAATATTCTTCTGTCTCTTTGGAATAAAAATGTTGAGTATTAATAAAAAATAAGAAATCTAAGCGGAGTCGTCTTGTTTTATCGTGTTCACAGGCTGGCATCAGGGACAACGATGTGTTTCCTGTTTGTCACGTCTTGTCTTTGTGTTTTCAAAAGTATTCAATCGCAGAGAAAATTTTCCCTCAGAAAACAAAACGTTAAATCCTGAAACAGAAGTGTTGACAGCTTTTGTAAATTCTGTGTTTTTGACCTAAAACTGAAGCCGACGACTGTCTCCTGCTGTTTTATGAGGCCAAACCGAGAGATCTTTGTCTGTTTTCTCAGTTTGGTCTTGACTGAAGACTTTAGGTGCTCAACAGTTCAATCTTTCCTGTGTTGTAGTTTTCATTTCAGAATGCACCAGAAGAGTTTCATGAAGTGAATGTAATCAGGCCTCCTTTTAACGCAGAACCATGCTTTTCTTGTGAAGCTCAGTTTCAGTGGGAAGGGGTGTTGTCTGAGTTTCCCTGCTGCACCTGCTGCAACTCCAACCTGACCGTAGATAAGTGGGAAAAGATGGATGGAGTTTGATTCATCAACAACCCATTCATTGTATTGTCTAACATTATTTTTACACCATGGTGGATTTTTGGTTCACACTGTTTTTTTACAACAAGGAGGTCAAGATTTAGGCTGCATTCAGGCCTCACTTGAAAAAGGGGATCTGTGATCTCAGTGGCATTTGTCTGCTTAAATAATTAAACTAACTATTAATCAATTAATTGATCAATTTCAGACACTCCCGATCTCAACTAGTCGATCTCAGCTAATGTTTAAAGCACAGCTGTCCACAGAATCAATGTTTTAATCCAATCTTTCTACCACCATGTGCAAAACTAAAGAGCTGTGTACAAAAGTAGTCAGGCGGGACAAAACCATCAACTCAAACTGCCATATTTGGACAAAGAGAAATGAGTTTGACACACATATTGTAGGAAACAAAGGTCTGGCTGGGTTGAATGGCATCTGATACATATTTCACTCAATAATGTGCAAATTGATTTGTAACTTTGATGTTTATTTTCTTTCTCCTTAGATTTTAGTTGATTTTTTTCATTCCATTAATAAAACACCATTTTTTCCCAGATTGTCGTATAGGTTTAGTTAAAGCAATCAAAGGACTACATATTTAACTAGGGGGAAAAATCTTTAATGACAGATCATTTGGAAAGCATTTCTAGTATTTTTGCATTTTGTTGCATTCATCCATTGATTATCTGTTATTTATCCACGGAGGCGCAGGTTCAGGAAGAAAACTGAGACATCCTTCTCTCCAGCAACACTTTACCAAGAATGGCCCCGGGACAGAGACTCTACATAATCCCTCAAGCAAGTTCTAGGTCTGCTCACGGGTCTCCTCCCACTAGGTGCAAGGTAAATCTCCAAAGGGAGGCACCCATGAGGCATCTTCATCAAATGCTTGAACCAGCTCAGCTAACTCTTTAAAAAAACAGGATGTATGTTTTTTTCATTGGGAGCAGGAAGTTGACTGATTAAGGGCCTGTTGTTTAAGGGATTGTTTTGGCCTTCCAGGCATATTTTACCCACATGTGGTCTAACTTGTTCGGTGATATTTTTACAGTTTTACTTCTTTACATCACCGGCAAATTGGAGATCAATGCTCTGGTCTTCTGGTTTGATCTGTGTGTCTTTTTTAATGAATAGGTTTTTCATCAACTCAGATTGAATAAGAGCATTTCTAGACATAAGAAAGAGAGGAAAAACTTCAAGGGGGGGAAAGAAAGACGGATGTTCTGAGTGAAACAGGAATGTGGTGCGAAGTGAACGAACAAGCACAGATCAAAGCTTAAAAACCTTGCCCCCCCACCTCCCCACCCCACCTCCTCACTCCTCAGACTGTATACTGTGAAAGCCTTGTCCAGCAACAGGAGTTATTTAAAGAAACCAGCAGGTTTGGAAAAAGTACAGATGCTTTGCCCATAGATCGAGAGGGAGAATGCTTAACAGTTGCAGTCCATGGGTGCTGACAAAGATCAAGGTGAGGTGGTTTATAAAAAAAAAAGGTTTCTTCATCTTCTATTTTCAAACTTTCACCTTGGGAAGAAAAAAAAAAAGAGAGACAAAAATGTTTATTCCGCTCACTTGTGCAGCTCCTACACCAACTCAACAACCTCAGGATGCATCGCAACACATGTAACTACTTCTTGACAATTAACTGTTACCTAGCAACTGGCTCTTTTTTCAGCAATGGGAGGGAGAGGGAGGGAGGGAGGACGGCTAAAGGAAGAGAGATTTATACAGTATTCCCACAGCTTCTTCACAGGATTGGATGCAACAATGCATTGACAATACAGAACCAAAATGGAAAGTACAGCCTGAGCTTAACGCCCACACGGAGCAGCGTGGTGAGAGGAGCAAGGAAGGAGGGGAGGATGAGCCTGTGTGTGGTGGTGATGGTGGTGGTGGTGTGTGTAGGGGGGTGCGGGGTAGGTTACAATATATAGGGTGGAGAGGGTACAGCTGAGAAGGAGAAAAGCTTTTGGGTGCACCTGCAGGTTGATCGTGGCAGGAAGGAGCAGCAGCAGTTGTGTGTGAAGACAGTGACAGGAAGAGGAAAAAGAAGAAGTAGAAGAGGAGGAACCGGTTGCTGTAGAAACACTTGGCAAAGTTTTAATGAAGGCGTGAAGTTGAATGTCTGTGCCCACCACAACACTCATACAAAAGCATCCACTACCATCAAAAACAACAATTTAAAGAAAAGCAGTGGGCTGTAATTATGTTAGCAGATAATAGACCCTCGCCCACCTGCCCTCACCCCCTGCTGGGACTGCAAAGGGTCCATCTTGACCTCAGCTGAGAGGAAACTGAAGCAGCAGACCTCCGTGGATCAGCGTGAACGTCACAGCTGATCACAGCGGCGTGCGAGCACTGACACCCTGTGGCAAAAACACAACTTCCACAGTTTGTGGAATGGGACCCCACCTTCTGTTTCCTGAAAAAAATATTTCAGCTCAGTGGTTGGCGTTTTGGGGATGACTTTCTTAAAGTTGTTGTATTTTTTGTGTGGACCACGAGAAGAGAAGTCCTCACTACGGTGAGGACTAAATTTATTTTAATAAACAAAACAAAACGTCACAACAAACTGACAAAGATGATGTCATCATCAGGAAGAAATTCATAAGATTTTTACATAATCTGATTGAGCACTCAGAAATACTACTTGGCACATGAACTATTTTAACTAGTCATATGATATAATAACTTAAATAACACTGTTAATGACAGACTAATTGAGTTTTGTTAAATATTATTTTTTATGGTGCCATGTTACATTTAACACTTCAACTTACTCATGGCATGAAAAAATATAAAAAATAATGCATGCAACAATTTTATGGATTTGTTTCAATCTTAAGCATTTATGTTGTTTTACAGTAACATATATTAATCAGTTCAACATAATATTTTATGATTAAACCTGGCAACAAGTTGAAGAATTACTTATTTACTCCTGTTGGTTCTCAGATTAACTGGTTTCCTTGAACTCATTTTAACGAATGAATGAATATTTGTTTTAATGAACCAGTATATTTGTTGCAAGAATTTAAATGTTTTGTTGTCTCTTTCCTTCTATTATAAACTCCCAGTGAATTTTGGTCAAAAGTTTGCAGAAGGTTCATTCAAATTTGATGTTCATGTTAATTTTATATAAATATTGGATCAGAACCCAAACGTTGAAGCTGAATGGGGACCAGCTGACAATAACAGAATTATAAAATGTAAGTCAGTGGTTGTTCAGTGATTCAAATGGCATTTTGTATATTATATACATTTTTTGTGATATCAGTGGGTCCCCAACAGTTTCTGTCAAGTGAGATAGTTTTAGATACTAGTTTACTTTTAGACATTCATTTAGCAATTAGTTTTCTTAAAACGGTTATGTTTTTTAAACTTAAAACGCCACAAACTAAAAGACAGAAAATCTGAGGGTTTAGTCAGAAGTCATCTTCAGTCTCACAGGATGATCAGAGCTTATGCTTGTTAAGATTTACTAAAGTAAATACAAATGCAGGGTTTCAGGCATTATACAGAATGTCCTCTTTTCTTCGCTCTCAGTCTGTTTGATTCATTTTGAGCGAGCATCAGGATTCTTCAAGACCCTGACCCGTCTCCTGCCCACCACCCGGCTCCCCCTCGGCCTCTCTTTCAGGGCGTACTGGGTGAGGCTCACCACCTCCCCTTTCGGAGCCCTGCTGCCTCCAGTCTCCTTTCCATTCCCTCCCCGGTAGCCGTGGCGACGGAGGAAAGGCTCCAGCGTCGCTAGACGATGGGAGAGCTCAGTGATGCGGCGGTGCAGCTGGGAGACCTCCCTGAAGAGGTCATTGACAGACTCGGACAGAGGGCGCACCCTGCAGGGGGAGCAGAGGAAACATCTGGAATATCACACTTGCACTGTGCTGACAGGTTATTTTCTTTGATCCCTTTTTTTCTGTATGTCCATAATCAAGCTATGTTGAGGAAAAATCTCCCACCTTTCCTTACTACAGTGTGAAGGAAGATACCTGGAGTAGTCGGGCAGCAGCGTGCTGGGCTGAGAGTGCAGCAAAGTCTTGATCTCACTGAAGATGCGTTTTCCCCAAGCGTCTAACACTCTGGTCACGCTGCGCACCGAGGCCACGTTAACGCTCTCAGCTGAAAGCAGAACAACATCCGACTTGGATTTCTACAACAAAACACAGCCTGCAGTGACTAGTGAGGCGTTCCGAGGACTTTCATCACCAAATTCTCCAACTCATCTGGATAGTTTGCTGCTTTTCGTTAGGCTGTCAGAGTTCAAAGCCTCTGCAGCTTGTAAATTTATACCTCCTTCTCTGTAGTTCCAGAAACCGTAATCCAGCTCATTCTCCTCGCTGGCTGCATGGGCCCTGGTTACCGTGGCAACCCCCATCAACAGCACCATCAGAGAGAGAGGGGCCATGACGATCGGTGAGACGCTCTCTGTTCAGAAAGACAGATGAAAAGAAAGAAAACAAACCGCCGTGTTATGTGTCTCAAAGCAGAAAACATGAGAAAAACACAGATAAGGAAAAAAAACATCTGAGACATTTATTTAAAATATCAGCTTTTACTCAAGTTTAGTAATAACGTGTACTCACATTTCTGAGAACAAACGCACAAATACTTTTCAGCACTTTTAAATGGGAAAACACAGAGTTAATATTATTGTCACAGAAAGTGTTAACAATTAAATGGGTCTAAATGTTCTCTCACTTTGATTAT
>JAVKLF010000100.1:3806033-3816160 GCA_034783495.1 Millerichthys robustus
GTGGCCGGGGAGAGGGAAGTCTGGGCCTCCCTTCTGAAGCTGCTACCCCCGCGACCCGACCCCGGATAAGCGGCAGAGAATGGATGGATGGATAAAAACAAAGCTGGATCTGTAGTGAACGTTTGACATTCTTAGCGTGTCTGTAGTGTGGCCTAAGTATGGGGTATTATATTGACAGCTACGCTATGCTAACACTCTGTCTACACTGCAACTTATGCTACATGTCTTTGTTTTCATGCATGTAAAAATAGATTTTACAATATGCCAACAAACATGTCAAAACAAAAATACAGTAAATATTTGTTTTACTTTGTGCATT
The DNA here is from genome assembly GCA_034783495.1 of Millerichthys robustus. NCBI lineage: Eukaryota > Metazoa > Chordata > Actinopteri > Cyprinodontiformes > Rivulidae > Millerichthys > Millerichthys robustus. The sequence goes on from JAVKLF010000100.1 coordinate 3,806,353, forward strand.
ATTTTTGTTGAATTGATTCAAATCTCCTAAAAGCTACTGTTCTAAAGTGTCTCGTGTTGTTTCTTTCATGTCAAAAGGTGCCTTTTTGGACATTGTGGCTAAATGTGAAATATCCAGAGTCTTACTGCTGATGCTGCTTGAGGTAAGCTTGTTCAACTCAAATTGAGGTATAAGCTTGTTTCCCATATAATGTTCTGTGTCAAAATGTTTGGGAGTGTTTTTACCACTGATTGTTGCTTGGCATAAGTTGAATAATTTAACAACTTAACACAACTTTAAAGTCAGAAAGCCCTTGGCAGGCTACATGGTGAACTGCAGAAACAGTTGAATTTGGAGCATTTAAACAACATGACATCCTTTTAACAATCCACCCATAATGTCTTTTTTTTTTCCCTTTGTGTCTTTTCAGCCGCCGCCTCAGAAGTTGTTACCTGAACACGCTCAGACCCTGGAGAAATACGCCTGGGAGTCCTTTGACCCTCACAGCCAAGGTAGGTGCTCATTAATATTTAACTGTTTTAGAGGAAACAGAAAACAAATAAAATAATGTGAATTGTTTTTAGTTTTCATGTCTCATGAGCCAGGCGTGGTGTAAATATGAACGTTGACTTTTTCAGTGACCTTCTTGCCTGAGAATGTTTTCCTGCTCCTGCAGTCTGTGGTGGTGAGTTTCACAAAACACGTATATTTTCAGCTCATACGTTCCTGACATGTCCTTTCTCATAAACCCATAAAAAAACAACTGTTTATAGCCTCCACGTGGTGTTAATAAATGTGCAGGAGTATCTTGTCTTTTAGCAGTGCTTTTCTTTGTCTGAACACTATTTAAGGTTTGACCAAAACAGCTATCATCTCTTCTCCCTTCTTAGATGATCTCTGCCATAAAAGACTGCGGTGCCTATAACTTTTTAAAAAAATTTAAATTGAATGGCCTTTTTAAATGATAACCTTTTATTTGTTGTAAACATACAGCCATGTTAAGAGTAAATAAACTGAGTAGAAGCTGATGTGCGGTTGTAGTTGTGTTTTTATCAGCAGCTGATTTGTTCTGCAGATGGCGTGTCAGGAGAAGGACACAGAATCACTCAAGTCTCTTCAGACTGAGCTGTGGTGAGCTGTCAGATGTCTTCATGTGATGCTGCTTTAAAAGATTTTATTTCTTACTGATTTTCCATGTTGATAATGTATTAAACCACGTTTTTGTTGTTTGTTTGTTTTTTTCTTCTACAGGCCGTTTCTGACCGCAGAGCAGAATCATCTTCTCCACCTGGTGGTTCTGGAGCGAATCACACCGTCTGGTCAAGGCATTTAGTCCAGTCCGGCTTTCCCTCACTTCCTCTGGGAACAATACTTCATGTAATGGAATATTCCTGTTTCTGACTGGGTCTGTTGTAAGGCCTGAAAGAGAGCTTGTTTTACAGATTTAGATGTTGTAACGTGCAGTCAGAGCAACACACTGAATACCAAACTGTCTTTGTGTCAGGCTTATTGGAGAAAAACATCAAACTCCAGCTGCATTTTAATGATATTAAAATAGCAATTCTGGGAAAAAATGTAGGACATTGTGTAAAATGTAAATAAAAACAATGAGCAATGATTTTCAAATCTCAAAAACCCATATTTTATTCACAGTGGACCATAGTAAACGTTGAATATAGAAACAAGGATTTTATTTTTCAATGGTGGGTTATTGTTTTTAAATTCTTCACCTCAAATGATTCAAAATGATACATAATTGATGAAATTTAGCTATTTATCACTTGGCCTGGCAAACAAGCTGGATTTGTTTTCAAAAATGTCCTTTGAAAGCATGTTTTTATTGGTCTAGAACGATGTGGTCATAAATTCCAGCCCTATTTTTACAAAGGGGAATGTCCAAGCTTCACGTGATGTGCTACAGCAGTCAGAAAAATAATATAAAACAGAAAACGAAGAATGGGGATGACACAGTGAACTGTGTTTACAGTGATGATTTGTGCTCCTGAGCCCATTCACTGATGTCCAGAACACAATCAGACCTGTATTTAAAGCGGTGCTGCCTGAGGGCCCAAATGTCACGGGCTTTAATATTGACTTTCAGCTTTGTTCTTTTGACCTCCAAGATTTCTCCAGATTCTTAAAATTCTTTTATATTATAAACAGGATAGTCTTAACTTATTTTTATTTAAACAATCTGAAATATAGCATTCTAAATAAAATGGGTGTGTGAGATTTGCAAATCAATACATTCTGTTTTTATTTACATTTTATACATCACAGCATATTCAGATTTGGGGCTTGTAGTTATAGTGAAGTAGAGATATTTTTTTATTTTTGAGTGATGTTATGAAACTGGGTCATTAGATATTTATTGGCTTAAAAGTCTTTGCTGTGTTATTGCTGGGTTATTTCACAAATAAAACACAAAGTCTGATTTTTTATTAACTTTATTAATACATGTCATGGCTTAAATTCCAAAGTTTATTTTGAACAAACTTTCTGATGCATAGTTCTGTGTTATGATGAAATGAAACACTTCTGTCCTCCATTCATGGAGCATTTAATGTTTATTTGCACATTTGTTGTGTTAGCAGCCATCTACAGACACAAATATGAACATAGTTTAAAAAAAAACATACACTCAATACAAAATGCTACAAAATAATATGGTTATATTGTACATAGATTCAAAAGGTATATACTAATTGTAAAATAAATGACTAAAATTAAACATCCCATGGCTTGTTTCCTAATTCTTCCTAAATGTCTGCGTTGGAGTTGCCGTAGTCATGGCAACATGCTGTACCTTCATCAGATGCGGTGCAGGAGTCTGCTTCACTAAATGATGAGGATTTTCAGAATATGTTTATGACAAAGTCTCACATGAGCATTAGTTCAAGGTAGGAAATAACTTTGTTAGTGTTAGGAAAATAGAGTTGGACATTTTTGGTAATGAAGTTCTTCATGTAGCTGAGACTGATGCCATCCTGTCTCCTAAATATGACTTACTACAGAATAAAGTCTGCAAACAGCTGAGTTGATGCTCTTCATAAACTATCACCAATGTCCCAAAGTAGACAAAGGTTTTTGCTCATATCGCAGGGTTAGCAAAACCTCTCATAAACCATTGGTCAGAATTTAATGAACATTTCAGAACGTAATAAGAAGCACATCTACAACTGATTAGGGTTTGGAGTCAACCTGTAACAAGATGGCTGCTACAGCCTGCTGCTTTTTTTGAGAAACAAAAAAGGCTATAATTCAGTCAGTTTCACAGATATCTGGTTAAACTTTGGTTTGGTAGTAGATGAGAGTCATTCACAACACATACTCCCAAGTGCTGCATGAAATCTTTGCTGAAAACTATGGCATCAACAGTTGGAGTCAATGCTGTTTATCTGTCAGCAAAATATCTTCTAAACCACTGACCAGATCTTAGTTAAATTATCAAGAGAGAAATATTAAATGAACAGATACGACTGATTAACATTGGAGTCAACCACATGTTATGTGTCAGAAAAATGGCTAAAAATCAACACAATCTACAGAATCTGCATCAAAACTATGTGTGGTGGTAGTTAAGAGTCATCGATGGAGCATGATATTTTCGGATTTTTCTTTTTATAGTCCTGACACGTCTGGATGCTAAATGTAAGAACACAAAGGGAATAAATGATTTGTTAGCAGAGTAAAGATTAAAATAGTGGAAGGAAGCATTTTGAGGGGCTGCACCTTCCTTCTGACAGCCTCTCTGAACACAAACACACACATAGTCTCACACATGGACTCAATTCAAATATAAAAACATTGGCTCTTTGTCAGCACACGCTTTAGCACGCGCTCATGTTCCAAACAGCAAATAAAAGAGTTTCACGATGTTGAACTTTAAATCAAACTCTTCTACCTTCCTAATCAACGAGAGAGATGTAACACCACTTTTAATCTTCTGCTCTTTTCACTCGGTCTTCTTCCGCAGGATGAGGTAGGTGATTGTTAGGAAGAAAGTGAAGACAAAAGAGATCCATGCCAGGATGTAGGAGTGCCCGTACCAACCTTCTGTTTCACGGGTGTGAAACTGAGCTGTGTAGATCGAGGCCGCAGTCATTATACACAGGCCTGCAGGAGGAAGGGAAGACATTCAGTAAGAGTTTATCTAAGAAGGACATAAACAGGACATGGTTCGGCTGCAGTTACAAAAAACAGGAGAAGTTTGACAACACTAGACATCCAGGGCTAGCCTGAACAATAAAGTGATGGATAACACTCAGCAGGGTCGTAATGCTCTTTAAGTTAAAGAGTTCCATCCTCTTTAAGGCACTTTCTTGATTTATTTAAACTGAAAAATTAAACGTCTGCAGCTGTTGGCTTCAGCGACAAGAAAATCCACTTGTTCCTTCTCCCTACGGGATGAAACGTGAGTTGGAGCCTTAAAGAACACGATGTTTCAGACAACATGATGTTTCAGACTGACTGACTGGCAGCAACTGGAGGAACTAGCCTTCATTAGCAGTCACCTAAATAATCAAAAACACACGTCAAGTGTTACAGCTTTACACTGAACAATACAGGGAGTTACAGTGAATAAAATCTACAATATTTTTTTTTGTTTCTTCGTCTTCAGCATGTACTCCAGCCATGAAGCACAAGCCACAACACAACTGATTTATTTTCAAGCCTTCTTGCAGGAAACACGTTTGACGTTCAGTAACATCACATGAAATTCTTTAGCTGCGCAGAAATATGAGTCTAAAACGGTTCCGCCCTTCTGTGCCTCACAGGCTCTGTAACGCCAGAATCTTTGGGTGGTGCCTGAGCTTCTCTCTCCTTTTCCTCATTTGTCCTCCAGACACAAAACACTCCTCCCACAGAGGAACACCATTGTTGTTTTTGCAACGGATTCATTTGAATTAGTTTGATTTCTTCTCTTTTATTTAAACCTAAAGTCTGCATATAACTAAATCAGCTGGGAACACGTGTATCAAAATATTACTTTAAACAAATTAATAAATGTACAGAATACTAGAGATGCAGCGCTACAATGTTGTTGTTTTTTTTCCATCAACTTCTGCACAGGATGTTTTGGGCAGGCCTCACATCTGGGTTCCATGATGTAGGAACTAAAAAGCCACCACCCTGGAAGGATGTTCTTTCACGTTTAGCTCTTTTTTTTTTCTTTTGTAGAAAAGACAACAAAAGCTGTAATGTGCTGGGCACAAATTCTGGGCTGTAAAACGTGCCTCAGATAAAGAAATCTATTTTTTATAGTTGTTGGCATTGACTTGAGAGAATATCCAAGAGCCACCCGACAGATTGCATTTATAAAACAAAAAACAAAACCAAAGAGCGTCTTAAGGAGAGAAAAGACAGAGTTGCAGCCGTTTTGGTCACACCTTAGAAATGATGCTACGCACAATCTCTTGCAATAACGTGAGATTTTGTGAGCCGAGAGATTATAGTATGCACTAAGTATGACCCCAATTACCACACAAAACTTTTAGCTCAATAACGATGCTCTGTTTTCAATAAGTTGGGCGTGGATCTCACCACATCACTTTTCAAGTCAATATCTGTGAAAATGATTTTTTTTTTTTTAATCAGTTGATGAATTGTTGATGTACACTCTTTCATTACTCTCAAGAGAGTTTCAGTCCAATCTGTCCAGTGGTTCAGGAGGCATGTTGTCAACACAACAAGCCCACATGCACAGACAGAACGGTTGCTCTTTTAGCCTGAGTTTAAATATGCAAATGATTCAGCGCTTTCAGAGAGTCGTTGCACCTGGCAAGTTGACAGAAAACAAGAGCCCAACAAAAGAGCTGTCAGGTGAAAGAATAAAAGCAATAAGAAAACTCCTGTTGGACAATAATTCCACACAGACTGACTGGTTTACAGGCAAACATCAGCTAAAATTGGTAGCGAGAACAAAGAACGTGGAAAGGTTTGAAATGGAAACCTGCAGGCAGAACAAGGAAGATGTCAAAGTTTCAGAACAGGAAAATAAAAGTATGTCTTTGGAGAAAAACGGGGGAACAAACAACAATATATGAGAAAAACAAATAACATGTTTGAAACCTGATCTTAAAAGAAACAAAAAAGAAGTGTGGATATTATCAGAAACCTAAAACATACGACTGTGTGAAGGGAATACACTGCAGACAGTGCTAAACTAAAGTGCTTATGTTTTGAAGTATAAAATGTATAATAGATGTAGAAGTTTGAGGAAATATATTTCTTAAAGTTTAGTCAGCTCAAATGGCACAGTGCATGCAGTAAAATATCCCCCCAAAAATTGCAAAAACCATAAAATAGATCTAAATACCAGTTCGGTCCTTTAAAGTGCAAAGTTATGACTCTTAAAATTTGAATGATGTTTTTACTGTGAAACATATCGAGTTCAAAGCAGGCTGGGTTTTACTACTATTTTGCTCAAATCCTGTTGTTGCGTACATAGAAATGCTTCTGTTTTTTTTTAGTTTTATTAACGGTGGATGATGAACGGTTCTTGATAAGTCACAGCACAATATTCCCGGTTCGAGACGGATGGTTTGACGTATTTTTTTGTAAGGTTTTTTTTTCACAGCTGCAGGAGGAATAGTGAATCAAAAATTGGGACGGAAACAAAAGATTAATGACTGAATAGTAACAAAGGTGCCCATAAACTCTTTATATTTCCTAACTGTCTTTAGTCTCTGCTTCATGATGTAGCTTTAGGGCTGAGTCGTAACAAAACCATTAAGCTTCGTGGCGTTATTGACCTCAGTCAGTCAAGCATGGTGCAGCATAATCCATAAAAAAAACATCTGAGTTCAAGCAACAAGAAGCAAGAACATCCATCAATGTTTCCAGCAGCTCACATCATGTTTGACTACAAGTTACTTACAGGCGATTAGCTGTAAAATGCCAGTGCAGATGAACCTCTGGCCTTTGGGCAGCGTGAACAGCTGAGCCACAAACACGAACAAGGCCAGGATGGTAAAAACACAGGCCAGCACTGAAGTCCCCTGCACCGCCTGGAGGTAGTCTCCTGCAGCAGCACAAACGAATAAAAACAGGAGAAATTGTATTTTCTGTGAAGACGCAGCATGAAGGCTAAGTGCTGAAATCAGCTGAAGAAGCTTAAAGTACCAAAATGCTAGCTACAGGCAACTAAAAGGTAGGCAGAAGTAGCAAAATGCTAACTAGAACCTACAAGCAGCTAAAAGGTAAGTATAAGCTAAAAAGAACATAAGAAGACATAAACAAAGTCAGTAACTCAAAATATCTCTGTGGAGAAAATATTTTAAAATTATGTTTAATGTTTTATAAAATATGAAAATCACAAAATCCTTTAGTCTTGACTCCCATCTCCCAAATAGGCTAAACATTTTAAATACATAAAATAGCACAAACGTATGCAGGAAGAAACTACAAAAAAATGTACAGAAAAGTAAAAAAATAAAAAAACTAGAGATCCACTAATGATCCAACGCTTACGTTTTGACGCTTTTAGTAATTCTTTTTTAATCTTACCGTCTTACTTTTAATCTTATATGGATTTCAACCTGCTCTGAGTTTACCTTCTGTGTTGTCGCTCAGGCTGAAGTAATGCCAGGATGAGTTTGCGAGCGTCCATTTGCCCCACAAATCTGTTGACAGAGTTTTAGTCATCCACCAGGCCTGGAATCAAACATTGGAAGAAAAAATTAAAAAAAGAGCAAACGTTGAACTGTAAGAAGATCCAGAGGCATGTAAAGTGTAGAGTGCAAACAAGTAAAACATTCTGGGAGACAGCAGATATTTTATCCCTGCTGTGTGTACATGTATCTGTGTGGGCAGGCAGATGGGCTGCTCTCGCACTGTTTTTTGGGGAGTTATTTTTTTGTACAGGTTTGAAGATTTACTGCACCGTGGGTGGCCAAAAATATATTTTGACGCTTAACTGCAAGGTATTTCTGGACGGTTTATACACACACACACATGCCTGACTGAACACAAACACAAGTGAAAGAATCGAAGCTAGAATTTCTTGAAGGATTTCACGTCCCCTTAAACGCAAACATTTTAAACACTGATAAGTGCTTGAAGTATGTGCTGAGGATGAAGCTCAGCTACTACCACACCAAATTGTCTCTCAGTATCTATTTGACAGAGAGAGTTGACTCCTAATGAAAAACTGTTAAACCAAAACGTGGCACAATTTGTTAATGGTGTGGTACGCGTTGTGGATCAATCTCACCTATAACCAAACCAGACTTTAGTTTCAAATCTGGAAAACGAAATGAATTGTAGTCAGTTTTTGTGTTTGTGCCAATTAATCGTAGCGGCCATCCATTCAGTGATTTGTGAGATATTTTGCAAATACACAATCGCATGATTTACCGCCTTTTACGATGGAACACAAAAAAGGAAGTACTCACATTATCAATGGTGGCCACCAGAAGCAGGATGATGGTGGTAATGTGGAGAACAACGATCCCTACCAACATCAACATTGTAGCTGGCTGGAAACAGATAAAAATACATTTGTGTACTTTTCACACACACTCTTAGCACTCTGTTTTAATGCAGATGTTTGTACAAAAGGAAAGTACCAACTAACAGGGTTGTTTTACACTTAAAGAATAAAAAAGAAAAAGAGGCCAAATGTGCTTTTACACACAGGTTCAGACTTGCACCCCCAGGAGTCAACATCTGGATTCAGACACTGCTGCTCCTCATAGGCTACATTCCAAATTTATTTGCCTTTTTTCCGCCTCCATCTATAGCAACGACTCAAATTCACCTTCATTAAAAAACTAAAACAAAAACCACATTTAAAAACGAATTCCTGTTTGCTTGCTGTTTTTTTACGCACCACTTTCGACCGTTTCCGTCGACTAGAAAGGCGCGTTTGTTGGGAGTCTGGGCATTCCCAAAGGGGTGCCGCACACACACACACACACACACGCATGCACGCACACACACACACACACCACAGGCCCCTTTACTACAGTCAACAGCTTTGAAAAGAGCGCGAGGACACGGCGACAGAGAAACCCGCAACATTAAACCCAAACTCTCTTCTCTCGCAGTTCCTTCATCACTTTACTCACATGCGCGATTCTTTAAAGACTTTGCGTGAAGTTGAGCTTTATTCTTGCGCTTTGTCCGCGTTAAAAAGTCGCAACATAAATGTAAAAAAAAAAGTTTTTAACAAAGTTTCGATCTTACTTAATAATAATATTTTATTTTTTTTAAGTGAAAAAAGTTACCAGAAGGAGCTTGAAGACACGGAGCGGGTGATGTTTGGGAATGCGGAGAAGTTTAGACCCACCCAGTCTCTAATTCTCATGTTTTCCCACTCCCCCTTTCCTCTTACTAAGCCCCACCCACAACGTTTCAAACGTTTCAAATGTGTTTTTTCCCTCCAGATGAGGGAATGAAGGAATAGCCTACTTATAGGGAATGCTTATCGCCCACCACGCCAAAGACAAACACTTTTCCATGGAACCAACTGACAAATTACAGACTTTCCATATGCATTCTTATGTGTTTATAAAAGGTTATTTTTATGCAAACTTTATAGGCTAACATTTGACACGATGTTACATCCGTATTTATTTCATTGAACTCAGTGAAAACCTATTATCCTTTATAGTTTTTGCACCTTTTGTCAGAGCAGTTTAGTTCAGTCCAGCTGCTCACCTGAGTGGGACATGCCACCCCCTCCCCTCTTTGTCCACACCAATGATTTTGGACACACACACATGTTTAGAGGAGGGGACGGGGGGGGGCAGTGTCTCCTGTTACTGTCTCACACTTTCCGCTTCATTATGCAGACACAATGACTTGTCTGAAGTGAAGATGGGAC
>JAVKLF010000100.1:3848311-3874646 GCA_034783495.1 Millerichthys robustus
ATAATCCGGTACAATTCAAATCTGAACTTGAACACACCGTCATATGGAAGATCACCGTTTGCAAACTTGATCTTCCCTAAATACCCTGATCACTTGCTGTCAACTTTAGTTAGTGTTCAGCAGTAACATCTGTTATGTGTTTGTCCAGTCCACAAACCGTCACCAAACAGTAGCTGCTGCAGGACGCCGTATTCTGTGTCCCTCTGCAAAAGCCTTTACCCATCCTCCACAGACAAACCAAGGCCATTTCCATCAGCTTCTACCTCTCAGCAAGGTGTGAAAAGACCCTCCTCTCAACATGCTTATGCAAAAACATCTGCCCCTTCTTCACACTCACATCCAGAGCCATCTTCATCTGAAAAACTCAACCAAAATGGTCGCAATGGGATGAAGAGACTATTTAAGGTGAGATGTAAATGGAAAAATTAGTTTAGTACCTGATAAATGACACAGACAGTGCCAAAATGTCTAATTTAGAAAGTTTGTCCCAATTTTTCTCTACTAGTACCTTTCCAAAACGCCTGTGCTTTGCTTTGTTAACATTAGTTTTAGTTCAGGTAATTATCAGATGTTGTACCCTGGTTTGCTAAAGATGTTGGCTCATGAGTGCAACATGCTCAGCCGCAAGATATTTCAGTAACTACGTTGGAAGCAGCTTTCTTTCCGGTAGCTATGCACTATATGTTAACGCTTCTCTGCTGAAGACACTGTAATGTAATACAAACAAAAGTAGCAAGGAGCAAAAACATATGAAGCGGGTCAGCAAAGTAGCATGTTCAAAAATAAACCAAGAAAAATGGAGCAAAAGGCAGGAATAGAGAAGTAGAGCATTATGAAGGCAGAAGTTTGTTAAATGTTGATGTAAGTTCAGCTACAATGAGCAAGTCCTCAATCTGGCTCTTGTGTCTTCTGGTCTTCCTCAAAGAAGAACTTGACGAAGAATCATCATTATACAAAAACTATATAAAAAAAACCGAAAGAAACTTCATGTACTGTTAGCATGAGGTTCCAGCGGCTAGCTAATCGATCACTAGAAAATGTTTTTTCAAGTTTCAACAACATGACCGGTGATGTTAATTGTCAAGCAATTACAACTTGGAAAAACCACCTTTTTAATTTCTATTTATTTATTTTATACGTTAGGAAACCCTTATGGACAAAGAAATATGTAACTACGTCATATTACATTAGACAAGGCTCCTCCTGGTGGTGCTACCAGGTACTACAGCAAATCTGTCACACTTTCTGATTATTAGTTTGATTATTACAACTTTAATTTTAAGGATTAGATGCTAGATTAAATACAAAACAAAGAGCTTAAAGATGCTTAAATGCTTTGTGAAGCCAATAAGCACTGTAGTTGAAGATTTTGTGAGCATTTAAACAGACATTTCAGAGCTTTTTCAGTTTAAATAATAATAAATTCAAATAAAGTCAATAAAAACTAATTCAGGGGCCAAGATGGCAATGTTCCTGAAGAAACATTATATCCAAACTCTGTTCTTATTCTGACATTTTATGTGATTTTTATTTATGATTTTGAGAACAAAAACATAAGTTGTGAGAATATACTCAAATTCTTTTGACAATTAAAGATTTAATCCAGAGTGGGGGGAAGAAAGCCCATCGTCATTAGAAAAGCATCACATAAACCTCAAATATGACTTTTCTGTCTGTTTCACTCAGCTGTTTTTGCACCTAACAGTTATGTAAAATAATTGTGGTGAGTTGCAATGCTCATAATTCTTCCATCGTGTAAGATTTGTATCAGGTCACGTTGTTTTTGTACCGTAAAAATGTGTTAGTGCAGTTTTATGGACTCTAACATTATCACCTGTCGTCTAAAGCAAAGGCAAATTACAATTTTCTTTATTTGTGTGAGTGTTGGATTGTTACCAAAATATCTTGTTGTATTAAGCCTTTTCAAGATGGCTGCCACAGACAACTGACTATTAAAAACACAAGAAGAATTCAGTCAATTTTACTGATATGGATTTAAAATTTAGTGTGATCAGAGCTAAATCTGATCTCAAACACATTCTGAACACTAACAAATTGTGCAACATCTTTGTTTAACATTTTGCCATTAACTATTTGGAGTCAACTCTGTTGGTCTGTTAGCCAAATTAATGCAAACTACAACATTAGTTTTAGAATCTGAACAAAAATGACTTTTGTCAACAAACAATGCTTTTATTTTGAAACTTTGTTTTGAAAAGAGGTCTGCGACGCGCATTCCTTCAAGGAATGCCAGGCCTTTAATTTTGGTGATATGTGTACATTCGGACGAATGTGATGTACAGCCACCGGCGCATTTGCGTAACAAGGTGCACGTCTGAAAGGGATTAGAGGGAGAAAGACAGAAAGTCTTCTCTGTCTCGCTCCCAGTGGTGCCGGCAGCCCCAGTTAACTCACCTACATGGAGAAAGAGAACAGAAGAAGAGCGAGAAAGAGGAGGGGAGGACTGCGACATGAGAAGGGAGCCGAGGGGAGGGGAAAGTGCAGGTGTGACAGAGGGAGAGAAGTAGGAGGGCGAAGAGGGGAGGTAGAGGCGTGAGGCTTTATGGGCGAGAGAGGAGGAGGTGGGCTGGAGAAGAGACAGAAGGAGATGAGCAGGCAGGGGCGCAGCAGCAAAAATAAAGACTGGGGGTAGAAGGCAAGCAGGAAGCGAGTGGGAGAAGGGAAGAAAAAAGTGAGTAGGAGAAAGAGAGAGAAGGAAGGGGGGAAACGAGAAGAAGGCGCACGAGAGCGAGAAATAGAGAGAGAGAGAGTGAGAGTGGCAGGGACAGAGGCCAGCACAGGAGGAGGAAGAGGGGGGGTGGGGATTGGCAGGGCAGGCGGAGTGAGCGGGGGCAGAGAGAGGGAGATTTTGAATCTGCGAGACAGACAAGAGAGACGGAGCTGGTGAGGTGACACAGGCTCGGAGAGGGAGAGAAGGCGAGGCAGCGCGAGAAGAGGAACGGAGCGAGGAGCGGCAACTGCTGGGAGTTGTTGCACACAATACGATGATGGGACTGTACTATCCTAACGTGTTGTCGGTGAGTGTGTAACACCCCCCCCTCGTTTTTCCATGTCGGCGCATCTCATTGCCGGGGCTGTGCTGTCACAGAGCGTTAAATGTTAATTAACTGCTAACAAACGAGGACTCCACTCGACCCGTTTGCTGCAGGACGCGTTCGACTCTTGTTAACTCTCTGCGAACAGTTGCCGTGACGGAGTAGAAGCAGTGAAAATCAGCGCTGTAGATGACAGCGACCGATACGAGCTGGGGGTGTGTGTGTGTGTGTGTGGGGGTAAACCAAACTGTACGGCCGCAATTATGACTCGCACGAGCGGCGGTGTATTATTGTTCGTCGTTGTTGTGGCATCTGTTCTCCCCCCCCCCTGCCCAGAGCGAAAAGTGTGCACGCAGTCTGAACAGCACAAGCTGCCACGGCCAGAAACTGTGCTGGGCCATGTATTATGTATGCTCAGAAGAATCTATGTGAGCACGCTGCATTAGAGTGCACAGCTGGATGCAGCAGTTTATTACACGATCGCTTCTGCCGTCAACTCTTTAGATGTTTCCACAGCAAAAGACTGGAAACGGGGGAGCGAGGAGGAAGGCGGTGTATGTGGCGGGGGGGGGATGAGGGTCCCTGCAGCTGTTGTACATCGCTGGAGCCCGTGAGCGAAAGGGACAGGTGTCCGCGGAACAGTTGCCCCATGCATTTGTTTTATTACTCACCTCGACTTTCTGCTGCTTCCTTCTGGATCTCGTCTATTCGGCTCCAAACACCTCCTCACTGTAATTTCTGTCACACATTTCACAAACACACAGAAGCTTGAGCACACAGTGGGCTGCAAACTTGGTGCATGAAGTGTCATATTCATATTGCGTTTCAGTCGGTGTGAGTCAGGATGAGAGCGCGAGTGTGTGCGCTTCTTTGCTGTGGCATTTGTGTGTTTGTTTCTTTTTCAGCTGTACCTTGGATTCCCGCTCTCTTTACTGTTTGACCTCTTTTCTCCCTTCTCTTGCTCTCCCTGGGGCCCTGGCAGCTGTTATCTCAATGTTTTCCTTTAAGAGCCCCTGGAAGAGAGAGGAGGAGGGGGATGGGCTGGAAGAAGGAGAGGGAATGGGAGCAGGAAATGGATTTTTAAGGTGATGGGCACCCTTGTACCGTTGTTGGGTATGGTTGTAGGTGAGGTAGCTCAACGAGGTTACGGTGGAGAGCAAAAGGTACAGACTGACAGTACTGCGACCGGAGAGAGGGCCAGTTCGCACTGTGATGCTGTTACACGCTGTAGAGCTGACTTTGCAGTTACCAGCGTCTAACCGTGGAAAAGGTGCCGCATGACGGAGGGGTAGGGGGGTGATTTATTAGCTCTGCGATAGCGCTACTTGAGCTAATAACATTGGCCTTTTCCACAAGCGCGAGAGCAGCAGATCGGGTGCAGGAGACTGAAATATTTTCTCAAGCTCCACCTAAGCGTGTGCCCCAAGGCGAGGGAGAGTCGCCTACCTGCCTCAGAAGCCGAGCCCATACTGCCACGCTTGCATAAACTGTAAACAGGCCAAGAGGTTTTAAATCCTCCCCCTTTACCCCCCCCCCCCCCTGTCCCCCCCCCCCCAAAAAAAAAAAAAAAAAACCGGCTTGCCTCTACCCACCAAATCTTGTTATTGATTCTTTGTTGGGTTTACAATAATGGCTGTTAAATGATCCCAATGAGCTGTGTTGCCGTGGCAACTTGCATGAGTCACTCATTTTGTGCTGATTGTTTGCCGGTTCGAGGCACAAGGAGGCATGGAGAACGGGGAGAGAGCTGCGAGAGGTTAGGCTCCTTTTGGACTCTGAGAGGACAGTTCCACGTTGAGCTGCCGTGACAGTTTTGCCTCCTTAGCAGCCGCCTTCTAACTGCTCTGACAGGGTCTTGCTGTGAAGCTTTCAAATCTGAAACAGGTAAGAAGCAGGGGGTTGTTCGCACTGACTCCTCAGAGTGTGTAGTTGACAGTGGCAACACTGTCCTCCAGCTGGCTTGTGTACATTTAAAAAAAGAAAGGTAAACTGGACGACAGGACGTGTTGTATTCATACGGAGCCCTTCCTAAACAAGCCAAACTGGTTTCAGGGTCAGGCTTAAACTTTTTGTGCAGTCTGTGTAAACACCTGTCCATGAGTTTGTGTGCTCACCTGCACATGTGTTTGACTAGTGTCATCCCCTCCACGCTTTTTTTTTTTGTTTTGGTGTGTTTACTATATCTATCATAAAAGGCTTCTGAGGGATGAGTGGTGCATTAAGCGTGGAGATGACAAGGAAACTAGACATCTGTGTGTATGAGTGTCTGAGGAAGAGGAGACTCCTGCAAAATCCATGTGAGGAAGGGGAGACCCCTACAAGGTAAAGGATCAGGGGGTGTTTTTTTTCTTTGACAAGCACACACGTTACCCTATAAGGAGATGGTGAAGACTGTGGTGGGCGGAGCTTGGTTTCCACTGATATCCTGTTGCTATGAGGCAAATGGGCTTGATTGACATTTGTGGGGGCGGGACGTATGCAAGGGTCCCGTCTGGATTTTACGAAGCGTAAAGAAGTGAAGCACACAGCAGAGAGAGAGTGGGAGGAAAAGGAGAACAGTAGCAAGAGGAGAAAGGGGAAGCACGAAAAAGAAGGCGTGGGGGGGAGGAGGAGGAGGAAAAAAGATGGAGGGGGTAGACGTGGGAAGGAATAATTTACCCAGAGGGTGTCTCCTGGCTCATTGCTGTGCCGCAGACACGTCGTGAACGTTTCTCCAGCTGTTTGCAGTGTCAGTGGGGGGGCAGTGGCACAGACCCAAAAACCAAGCTGGGTTCTGAACACTGGAACCCC
Organism: Millerichthys robustus; assembly: GCA_034783495.1. Lineage (NCBI taxonomy): Eukaryota > Metazoa > Chordata > Actinopteri > Cyprinodontiformes > Rivulidae > Millerichthys > Millerichthys robustus. The sequence goes on from JAVKLF010000100.1 coordinate 3,854,158, forward strand.
CTCCCCCCCTCTCCTCGCTGTTCCCTCCAGTTAATCTGATTTTTGAGCCAAAATGTGAGGCGCTGTTAAAGACATGAATCACACTTTCCGTGGTCGCGTTTGTTGAATTGGCCTATAGAGTAATGCTGGCGGCCAGAGGAAGTAAGATCCCTCAAATGTCATTATTCATGTGAAATGACCCGGCGCTGGCCTAGTTAGTTGTTAATCGTGTTTCTTTTTTCCCCCTCCTTTTCTTTCTCTTCTGTCCTCTCCTTTATTCCTTTCCTCTGCTCTTATCCCCTAGTGGAGCGCGGTGAGATGAGCACACTTTATTACGTGCCTCCTCAGACGCACTTTGGTGCTGCTAACTGACCCGAAAAGAAGCCAAGTTACAGCTACCGCTCTGAGTCACTGGCTCTGTCGGGCCAACACGTCCACTTACACAACCCCAAACGTCCTAACACCGGGGGTAGGGGGAGCGCGCGAGGGTGGGGGGTGGTGGTACTCTTAAACAGACCTTACACAGACCTGAGTGCTGACACAGAAGCACCGCGTTGAGTTCGCTCTCTTCCAATTGACCAAGACTGCCCTTCTTTTGTGTCTTTGTGTTCCTCCTCATCCTCCCATCTGAGTGCATTTATTCAATAGATGCTTTTATCCTGACCGGAATCTCAAAAAGGCACTCGCAGTCAGCAAAAGACTCATAGCTTGATGGGATGAGAGAGAGCAGGAAAGAAAAAAAGCAGCACGCAAGCACATACTGCTTGTGTAGATACCCGGGCTATTGACACAGTGTATCAGGTAGAGAGAAGACTGCTGAGAAGCAGCCAAAATGGATCTCCTCTGAAAAGGCCAATTGCGAAACACAAATACAAGGTTTGTTTTTGGCTCGTATTCCTGCTTCTGTTCTATTTTTGTCTGGCAGAAGGAGCGGTAACAGCCGGGGTAGTCCGTTCTCCTGCTGGCTCTGGTCTGTTTGAGCAAAAACACTAAGCAGACTATATGGAGTGACTGACAGAGATGTAGTCAGGTCTGCGCTTTAACGCTGTGGGAGTTGCATTTATTTTTTTTTGGTGTATCAAAATCTCAAAGTTCAAGATGTCATGCCGCTAGAGTGCTTTATTAATACCCAAGTTACTATCTTTCTGTCCAGTTGCATCATTACTTGTCAAGTCCAGGACTGACTCATCAGCCAGTCAAGTGAGATGGGTCTTGAGTCATCAGTGTTGGGACTCAAAAACGACGACACATGAGTTGTCATGGACATTTTACTGCACAGCAGAAGGTAGTTTCCCAACAAATGGGAAATTTTTCCCTAAAATAAAGTTTTTGAATAGGGCCCACAGATATGGAGAAAGTTCCCCTCAATGGCTGCTTTTCCCTTTTTCACCACTTCATCCAAGCTGGGTGATCAACTTTCCCTTTCCTGCCGTACAGGAGCAGCTCCAGTTTCTCCGTTTCTGTTTATTATCCCAGTGAACTCATACCTGCTGACCCAGAACGAGTTCCTCCGCCCACTATCATTTTCCTGCCTGCAAATGTGTTTAATTTGGGGGGATATGTATTCCTAATTTACATGTTCCTGCTCTCTCTTATGCGCCTCTGTGAGTGAAGCGAATGTAATGAATTCAGAGCACCTCATCAGAGGATTGCAGCTCCCGTTATTACCATCACAGATTAAATTTCTATCCACAACAAGGGGGGAGAAAAAATCCTCACATGGTAATACTTTTTTGCAGTGTGTTTTTAGGCTTTTTTTTTCATTAATTACAGCATAAAATGATATCCAGTGCTTATAAGGTGCACAGCATTAAGAAGTTGGAATAATATGTGAAAAAATAAATGTGTTGCAGTCAGTTAAGATAGAAAATAAAATGTCAGAGTTATTTTAAGTAGGGGATATAGATATAGCATTCTAATGTTGAGAAATGATGGAGTTGTGGCTGTTTAGGTCAAACCTTGATGTTCAATGCAATGCAATATCCAATTAAAGGTGGCCGCCACAGCTATTTAGCATTATTCAGTACAAAAATGGCTATAGGTCAGGTAATTTCACAGATATTGCGCTAATATCGGGTTTGTGTCATGCTCAACACATACCCTGAACATGTGCCTGTGGCAGCCTTTAATAAATTAAACTCTGTCTTGAAAGGTAATGGGTGATATGCAACGCTTCAAGGAATGCTAGGCCTTTAATTTCTAATTTTATCAAGCCACTTCATTCAGGTCAGAAATAATTAATCACTCATAGTAAACGTTTTAGACTGTGCAGTCTCATCAAATACACCAACATTACAGAAACCACTTCACCTAATGGCTATTCCTCTTTTTCATGCTGATGTAAAGTGAAAGCAGACACTTCCAGCCCCTTTAGAAGACACGAACTGCTCCCTGAAGTGTTTCCGAGCAGAAACTGTGATCTCCATCTTCAGAGGCTGCCACACAGCCACCAGATTACTGACCACACAGTCCAAGTTTAACTTCATTCTCATGGAGCAGCTGTGTCCGCTCATCTAAACTCTGCAGCTTCCAATCTGGCCAAAATAAGATTTTGCTGACTGATAACATCCCCGCCTTCCTGTACTGCCTTAATTTCATTTCATGTCGCAGCAGCCTCATGCTCCGGCAAAGAATGCGCCAACTGTTGCAGACGTTCTGAGGGTATGGAATAATTAACACCAGCCTCAGAAAGGTGAAGGCAGGTGATAATGTTCTATGCTTGTGTGTGTGTGTGTCTTTCTGTTAGCAAAGTATTTTATGAACCATGGGACAAACTTTAATGGTATTTTTTTACAGGAAGCAATTAATGGATGTACATCTACAACTGATTAACCTTTGGAGTCCACCTCATTCAAAATGGCTGCCACAGACAACTAACTTCAAAGAACCATAGCATGACTTTAGCTCAGCCAACATGGTTTTGGTCTAAAGGAAGAAATTGGAGTACCCAGAAAAAAGTCCACACACATACACGGAGGGAGAACATGTAAACGCTAACCAGGACCGCCTTTTTACAAAAAAATAAATGGCAAAAAAATGACCAAAAAAAATGGCTATAACTTACTCCGTTTTACAGATATTTCTCTGAAATGTACGTAAAGCTGTAGCTAAGCGTAATTCACAACACATAATTCAAGCACCGTGCAACTTCTTTGCTTAAAACTTTGGCACTGATTGTTGGAGCCAAACCTGATTGTCTGTGAGCAGATCTCATGAACCACTGGATGGATTTAAATAAAATTCAAATTCACTGTTCGTACATCTACTGCTGATTAAGTTTTAGAGTCATTCAAAATTAAGATGGCTTCCACAGCTTATTTACATTAGCCAAAACAGCGTCTTCCTATCGTATCCTATACCTATCGTATGATGATCTAAGTTGAGTACTCTGGCATGACAGGTGCTAGGTAATATGAATTCCTTCAAGGAAGGCTATGCCTTTAACGTGCCTCGGTTTGTCTCTGCGAATCACCCGAAAAGGTTTCCCCTCTCACAGCCGGCTGCTCTCCTGCAGCAGCCCTCGTGTCACAATATTGATGTGATCCATGTCGACCGCATGCATCCCCCCGGTTTGTTACCGAGTCGAGGGGCCGGACTACAGTGTCACAGGTGTGACGCTGAAAAAGGTCAAAAGCTGGGAGACAGATGGCATTCACACACTCGCACACAAACACCCTCCCACACACTTTTAACTCTCCCAAAGGGACAGTAATCTATTGTGTAGCTCAGATGGGCATCGCTGCCGCCTGTCACACACTCGTGCTCTTACACACACACACACACAAGCCAAGCAGATGTCTGGCAAACATTAATGGTAAAAAGAACTTCAACTATTGAATTACATGTTCTACTGTCTCCTTTTGTGCTACCCCATTACTCCTGTTATTAATAATAAATAGTTGTAGTAAAAGGTGGTGCAAGTATGTTCATAATTATCTGTTGAACAAAAACATAAAGCCTAACGACGGGAAGAAACAGGCAGAGCAAATAGAATATGGGGCTTTATGGTTTTTTTGTTAAGTTCAGTGAAACTTGTTGCCTGACCACGCATATCACTAACTTGTAATATTTAATTTTATTTCTAATATTTATTGTTTGTCGTACTTAGTCCGTTGTGCCCTATCTTAATATAAACACGATGATACCACAAGAGAGAGACTCCGTTCTGCCACAGTTGTTTCATTTTTCCTTAGAAACGCCTCTGAAGTCATTAATGACAGTGTAACAGCGACAGCGAAGCTCTTTGTAGTTCCAGGTTCTTCTGTTTTAACTGCTGCTTTTATTGTCCAATTTTTGTGCATTTTGCTGATTTATCCTGCCTGTTTGTAGGAGAAAAAATATAGTTTGAATCTTGTTGTTTTACATGCTTATGGTGGAAGGCAGGCAATATTCTTTGAAATGATTAGCAGGGATTGGTGGACTTTTATTAGTGTCACACATAAGTATTGCACCACCGTTGCACGACATCCTCACAGTTTTCTAAAAGGAATTGCAAGAAATTACTGTTATATAATTTTGTTTTGACTTGCCATGCATCTTTGGTGAATTTTGGGATGGAAGGCCAACAAACTGGAAGCACCGGTTTGTGAACGTTGGCGTTTTTACACCCATCGCCCATCCATGAAGCAGGACGGGGGACCCAAACCAGCGATGGAAATTATTGCTGCACTGAAAAAAAAATTGTGTTTGAACAACAATAAAATATCCTATTCAGCTTGTATCAAATTATCCATCTAATGTCCCATTTGGTTAAATTCAGCACAATATTTTTCTAGGAGCCTTAGTGTAAACGGCTATGATGCAGCACTGAGATCCCAGCCAACGCACGCTGTTACCGTAAAGCCAAAAGAGCCGCTTCAGCATAATTTCATGCCGACGTCAACGTTTACCCGAAAGCACGCCTGCAGACAGGTGCAGCCAAGCGCGGCTGCAGTCTTGCTGTAATTATATTAGTTAGATCAATAAACTAAAACTAAACGATTCTCTCAGTTTGTTGCCAGCTTTAATTGATTGACCATTCTGCACAGTCCTCAGGGTTATAAATAGATCTGAAAGACAGTGATGGATGGTTTATCTTTGCAGCTATAGATCTGAGGCAGACCATTCCTCTTCTATCAGTCACCACCTTTTATCGTCCACCCCCACCGCCCCATTCTTTTTCTCCCTTCTCTGCCGTCCTCCCTTCACTCTCAAACCATTACCATTTAGGGTATCCATGCCCCGCTGCCAGCAACCAGGAATGTGTGTGTGTTTGCGGGGCGCCTGCATCGTCCTACAGCACGCTCCTTTACTTTTTTCATAACGCCGATAACTTAAACAAGTATCTTGCAGTGTAATTGTGTGTGAAATACTTGGACAGGCTTCCATATGAACAGTTGGTCTTTGTGTGAGCGTTTGGATGTGTGGGTGTTGGCGTGTCAAAGGTGGATGGTGTGCAGAGGCGTTTGTGAGTGTGTGTGCGGGCACAAGACACTCGTGGTTGTACAACACACGGAGCATGGAGGCATCTGACCCTCAATAATAGATGTGGCTGCAGTGAATATTTAATAGGCAGTGGCTGTAGATACATACACGCTTTTACACAAGAGGGAAAAGTTAAAATTTAGCATCCACAACGTTTTTGGGCGAAGCGTCGGGGAAAGCGGTGTTTTTGGGTTAGTGCACTCAGTGAAAGAAATATATAGTGAGGTAGAGCTTCTGCTGCCTCCTCGCTCTTTCCCTCCTTTATTATTTTGTTTTTTTTTTAAACAGGGCTCTCAGGATAGTGCTGGCGGTCAGGAGGGACTCGTGCCCCCACCTTTTTCCGCTTTCCCACCACCTCCGCCGCCGCCCCCTCAGAACGGCCTGGCCCTGGATTACGGGAGCAGCCTGTATGCAGCAGGGGCCGTGCAGGGCCCCGTGGAAGCTGGCGGAGCAGGGACCGGCGCAGCCAACGCCGTCACCAGCCTCAGTGCACAAGTAAGCGCCGTCGTCTTCTCATTAGGGATGTGGGGTTGTAAGTCCCACCTCTTCACAATCCTGGTGTCATATGGCCTTTCTTAGATGAAATTACAGATACAAGTATTTGATAAATGCATAATTGAAGTTTGAACAAGGTAAGAACTTCAGGAAACAAGAAGAACAAAGCTTTTTGTCTTTATTTTAAAAATTGGCACCTAGAACTAGTACTGGGACCATCCTACGGGGGCACTGGTCCCTTTATGGCTCCCACCTCCAGGATTTGACTAAAGGCAAACAACCCAGCCACTGTCTTTCCATCTACAGAACTGATCAAAATCTTAAGTTATCCATCATTTTATATTACTTTGGAGCCAAGAATTGTTAAATATTTATAGTGACTATTAATATTTATAGTTCCATAGTTCTCTAGAATTTCAAATCTTTGTTTTGTTAGATTCTTTTGTTTTCAGGGTTTTTGGACACAGGCTGCTTTTTCTTCCCTTTCTTGTTTTTGTCTAATCTGACTGTTCTAGCAACAAATGAAGTGCTTTAAACACAACAGTTTTATATAATTATCTCTACAACCAGATGAACTGATTGATCAGGAGTATAATCAGCTCATTAACACATAATGATCATCAATACGATCACCTAATCAACCTTTTTCTGTCGTTTTGTTCCTGCAGTCAGATGGGTCCTCCCAGATTGAGTCTGGAGTTGGCTCAGGTGGAGGGGGTCCTGGGGAAGATTCAGATGCCAAGGGGACCCCCAAACGCCTCCACGTATCCAACATTCCCTTTCGCTTCCGAGACCCTGACCTGCGGCAGATGTTTGGGGTATGCAGATTAAAATATTTCTTTGTTTTTAACTCTTCATCATTGCATAACTGTGCCCCGGAATAAAACAGTTAGACTTACAAAGAATCCTTCCTGCTGTCTTAAAGTCTCAAGATTTGTTTCAGATCTTAAATTGGCATTTCAAAAGGAAAAAAATAAATAAAAGAAAGAAGGTTCTTCCATTTCTGTTTCATTTGGATTTAGCTAAAAATAATTTAGATTAAGGCAGTCCTTGGTCAGAAATGTAACCCCGTTGGCAGGTTATTTAATGTGAAATGTGCTCTTGAGCTGTGCTGTTTTGTAAGAGAAATGCATCTAAAATGCAGTGCTGTGAAAAGAGCAGAGGCGAAGAAGATGTGAAAGAAGACGGGAGCTGGCTCGGCTCCATCTCGTCATGGTTGCACAGTGCTGACTCCCTGTGGTGAGCACGGGTCTTAAATCCTACTCCTCACCCTCTGCTGCTGTTGTCGTTTCAGCAATTCGGCAAAATCCTCGACGTCGAGATCATCTTCAACGAGAGGGGATCCAAGGTAGGCCAGTGGGGGAGGAATCAAATGAAGTTTTAAAAACGTTGGGAATAAAAATAAGCCCTCCTCCTCTTGTCAGGGCTTCGGCTTTGTCACGTTCGAGTCAAGTGCAGATGCAGAGCGGGCCAGAGAGAAGCTCCATGGCACCCTGGTGGAGGGGCGCAAGATCGAGGTAAGCCAGCCCCCCTCAGACCTGTGGCCATTCTCTCTTTCTCTTCCCCGCTCCGTCCCCAACCCTTTCATGTCTAACAACGACAGTGAGTACATTCTGCCCCAGAGAAGGTTTCGGGATGGCTGTTCTGTGTTCAGCTCTACTCCTTCACCCCGTCCCCCCTCCTCCCCCCGCTTCACTACAGCATGGTGCGGTGGTGCCGCACGTTCTGGCATACGACGGCACTTCCTGTGTTGTTTTTGGTGTTGTGGGCTGTCCATTGCACCGTGATCTTTTAAAAGCTGTTTGGTTTGCAAAGCGGCTCCACGACAAAGCATGGCTGGTGAAACGTCACCACGACACGAGTTCTGCTTCTGTCACAGCATGTAGGATCCTTTTGTTTGATTTCTGTTTTCCTGCACCTTTTCCATCCCCATCGTCACTTCTTCCATGATCATGATGAGCGGCCGTTTTTTTTTTTTTTGTTAGTTTTTTTTTTTAGTTTGTTTGTTTGTTATTTATTTATTTTTCTTTTGGTTGTGTTTTTGACTGAGGCGGGGACGGAGTAGTTAAAAACCTCGGTGGTTTTTCCTCTGTGGGGAAAGAGAAGTGCCTGCTGGTGTCTGCTGCGACGGGCTGCTGTATGTCGCATGGTTGAACCACGAGGTCAGACTTTGCTGCAAACATTTCTCACTCCTTTACTTCTACGTGACTGTTGTGGTCGCGGTTGTTACGTTGGGTGTGCTCGAAGGTTGATGCATGTCGGGGGCATTGTCAGTGGCTGGGGAATGGCAGGGGAGTGGGGGTGTAATTTGGGGAATGGGACTGCTGTGAGAAGTGTGGTGTCATTTCTGATTCTTCAAAAAAAAAAATGATAATAATTCAACGAATTTAAAAAACGCAAGCTGGATGGTTAAAAAAAGCACTTGTTTGCGCACACCTCGAAAAAGAACACCAGATCTCATGGAAGTGCATTTTGTTGTGACATGTTTTTTTTCTGTCTGTTTGTTTTATTTTGTCAGCATGAGCTTGGATTTCAGTTGCAAATGGCCTCAGAGATGAAATCACTGCGACTTGCTTCTGCCATTTGCTCTGGCTCTTAATCCTAAATCATGCATCTGATTTTAATTTGACTGACTGCTGCAGCTCTTCTGCATGAGTCTGGAATGTCCTGCACTCTTCTCCGTGTCTGTGTGGGTGTGAGGATTGTTTTTAGATTTATTTAAAAATGGAGAGTGGAGAAAGAAGTGAAAAGAATGCCACAGATAGCTGTCGTTCCCTCTCCTTTCTTTTTTTATTGCATAGGTTCTCCTCCATCTTTTGTCTCTTTTCCACCAAGCGTGTGTGTGTGTGTGTGTGTGTGTGTGTGTGTGTGTGTGTGTGTCCTCATACACACCGGATTTTCCGCTATACACCCCCTCCCATATTACTGTTCATTTCCCTGTCTTAAAGTGTAGTCAGGTAGATCTTAGAATATGTGGTTTTATTTTTGTCAGATGTTAGAATTTTTCCAGCATCCTTGGAGTTTTTATTGTCCATTTTAATTGTCTGAACTTTTTTTTGACCTGTGTCCATAGAGGGTTCTCAGAGGTCAGGTTGTTGGCTACTTCTTGTAGGTTGACCTGTTACATCACTTCCTCTCCACCACAGGGTGGGGGTTGCTTTTCATTACCTCATTTTGGTTTTTTTTTACCCCTCCCTTCTTTTTATTTTTTTTACTTTTGGTTCATTTTGCTTTGACTCATATTTTCTCAATTTCCCTGATGATTTTTGTATGTTGTTGTTGTTGTTGTCAGTCTCCACGGTAACTGCTCGCGTGTCCTCACGCCGTTTCCCTGGCCACGGTAAGTTGTGTACACATGGCATCATCTTTGAATGACCCCTCCCCCCACCCCATTCGTCCAAATGGAAGAAAAGTAAACAAATAAATGAGAATGCACCCAAGTCTTCCTGAAGGGGGCTTGATTGATTCGTTCAACCATTAATTAATCTAACCTGATTGGCTAATTCTTAATCCTGTGATCGATCGGGGAGGTGGTAAAAGAATTGTTACGAGGTTAGCCATTGACCGCATGGCATTCCAATAAGGCCACTTGTGTAACTGAATGTACTGCATCTATCTGCAAGTGCAGCGACTCTGACTACCACTTCTCAATGCATTCATTCCAATCACCTCTCTTAACTGCATTTGAATCCAGAGCTGAATCCTGCATGGTTTATTCTCTTTCTCGTCATCTGTGTGGCGTCATGTAGTATTATGTCATCTCTCTGTGTCATGTGTCAGCCAATAGCTGCATTCTTGCACCTTATTAGTGGGACAGCATGCTGAAGCATGAGTGCTATGTTAGCTCTACTGGAGAGGGGATAATAGCTGTCTGTTTATCATAGCGTGCTGTCATGCTCGATGGTCACTTCCTGTACCGATGTGTAGACGGGTTTGCAGAGTTCATATCTAAATCGGAGCTAAAAGAGGCCACTGGCGTCTTGTTTCTAATGTGATGCAACGAAGAACAAACAAAACCAAGTCAATCAGAAGGAAACAAACGTTCCAGCAGTGACAGCTTCTCCTTGTTCTGATTTCTGTGAAGAGGTGTCCCCTTGATTTCACGTTTTGATCCGTTTTGGTTCTGGATGGTGTGTGTTGGTGGTTGTGTGCTTCGAGGTGTTTCTGGTGTGGGACACTGACCTGAAATGCCTGGCAGTGTTTCACAGCCAAGGTTTGATTTTATTTAGTCATTTATTTATTTTATTATTTTTCTTTGGTTTTGTTTGACTATTTTTGAGGAATGATATTTGCATCCCCCCATCTTCTCTGCCTCTTCTCTCTCTCTCTCTCTCTCTCTGTACGCAGCATTCATCATTTCTCCATCGTTGCTCATGTAGTTAGCTTCGTCGTAGGCAAATGGTTGGATGTTTTGAATGTGTGTTGCATCTTATTGATTGAGTAACTGCGCATTTGGATGGAGTTCATCCTCTCTGCCTCTCTCCCTTCACCTTATGTCTGTGTTTTTCCGTGTCTTTTCGTGTGGACTGGCATCGCCCTCTGCATCCCTCTTTTTCTGTCTTTTTTCTCTTCTCCTTCCTCTTCTGTATGACGTGGACTTTGATTGGGAGGGCTTTTTTTATTTATTTGTTTCTTGCTGCATCTGATGCTTGCTAATTGGTTTGTTTTGCTCACCTCTGGTGATGTGATGCGCTCCTGACTGGCTCAATGCAGTTTGTGTATGAACTCTTCAATTAATGTTCTGTTGAATTTGTTATTTTTTTTGCATCGTGTGCGAATGATGCTGCTTATTCAACTTCTTTTTTCCCCTTCTCTTTTTTAGCAAAAAAAAAACAAAAGCCGTGATCTTGGATTCTTTTTGAAATCTGCTCTGAAATGTTTGATTTTCTGCATTTTGTGTATCAGTGGTTCCATTGTTTGTGCGCAAAGCTGCCTGACAACTCGCCAGGATTCTTGTTTTCTATATATTTCTCTTTCAAAATAAAGTGCATGCATCAAGTACCATTGCTGCTCATCAACAGAATTAACTTCTGCTATGAGTTTATTTTAAAAAAATGTATCTATTAGACGATTGATGACACTTCACACAAAGCAGAAATTTACAACAAAAGCTTAAATGTGTGTCACTGAATTCTGCTTAGGAAATGTTTTGATTACGCAACATTTAAAAATTTCCCTTGTAATTGTGTATCCACCAAAATGTGATAAATTAGCCCCATTAACTTCTTGTCTGGTACCCAGGTTAATAACGCCACAGCCAGAGTGATGACAAACAAGAAGATGACAACACCGTACTCTAACGGAGAGGGCATCGCAACGCTACCATACGGTACATTTATCTGATATTTATCAGATATATTAATGACATATATTTAGGTAAGGGTGTAATGAGACACTCCTATCACAAGATGAGACTCTTAAAATATTTTTAAGAAAATCATTTTTTAGCACTAACTCTACTGACTGGCCTATTTCTTTTTTTTTTTTTTTTTTAAAGCTGGTTGGAAGTTGAGTCCGATGGTTGGAGCCATGTACAGTCCTGAGCTCTATACAGGTAGGAGTCACTTTTATTTCTATCAAAGCAAGTAATATATGAAACTCTGGTGTAACAAATATTTCTTAAAACAAGTAGTATTTTTTTTCTTTTTGTCAAACAGAAAAAAAATCCAACCTTTTACTTCTGTAAGCTCAGAGTTAAAACAAACATACTGAAATACAGTATAATGCATAACTAAGTGAGGTTCATATAAACAATAAATCAGAATAGAGAGGAAGAACATTCTTAGATTTGGCAAAAAGAATCTCCTAAACAGTTGTAGCTATTTATTCTTGTCAGTTCTGGTCACATCGGGCTCTCAATTATTGTTTTTTTTTTCAGCACCATAATAATTTCTTGGTGACAGAATAAGGATAAAGTGAGGCATATGCAGACAATTGGTAATTATATAGGTCTGCAGTTTGGCTAGCTTTTAGCCTAGCCTGGAGGAAGAGTTCTGCTCTTTACTTTATACTCTATCTCTGCTCATAAGGTACTATTGACAGAACATCACAACAGAAAATCAACAGATTCCCCCTTTTTAAATTAGCTGTGCAGGTGTCATGACATTTTGATTGTGTGGGTATACTTTTTAGTAGACTTGATTTAATAAAAAGGTGCTTTTTGGCGATTTCTCAATTTTCTTACCCCTCAAAATGTTGTGTCTAGAAAAGTCTAAATGATCATCATGCATTTATTTGCAGGACCATTAATAGTATTGTTAAAAATAATAGTAATAAAACCAGCAGCTGATTGTATCTTAATCCCCGCCCCCTCTCATCTCTGACTCTTTCTCTTAGTTCCAGGGTTTCCTTACCCCGCAGCAGCAGCAGCAGCAGCTGCCGCCACCACAGCTGCAACCTTTCGAGGCACCCACCTCCGGGGTCGAGCTCGGCCCGTCTACAGCGCCGTCAGGGCAGCTGTCCCGCAGCCCGCCATCCCCACGTACCCCGGGTAAACCTGCTCTGAACGAGACCTGGTTTTTAATCGTGAAAATGAAATCACAACATTATGTCTGTTTTCTTTAAAAGCATGGCTTGTTCAAAAAAGTGATTTAAAAATTGTGCATGCTTTGTTTGGATATATATCTGTGGAGAAATTGACTTTGCTGAGCAGAAATACCATTTCCTTGTAGCTTTAAAATGCAGACACGGTCTTTTACAGTCTTGTATAATGTTAAAAATAAACTGAGTAGAGTTGCTTTTCGGTAAATGTTTGTCTCGCCGGCTGAAGTAGCAGTAGTAACACTTTAAAGTCGGTGCATCTGTATACAAAGAGGTGGTATTTTGTCTTGCATGTTGCACGGTGTGTAATAATCTCACCCTTCTTTCTCTTCTCTCTCTCTCACGTTCTTTTTGGCACCATATTCTCACCTCACCCCTCCCTTTCCCTCATACATCTCTTCTCATTTGTTGTTTTTGGCTCTGTCCACATGGTGGCGCACCACACCTTTTTATATTCCTCCTTCCTCCCAATTTTTTTTTCTTTTCTTTTTTTTTTTGCCATTCCACCACTTTTGTCCTCTCGCCTTTCCTTCCCCCCCCTCCTGCTGTCACCTGTTTCTCTCTCAGTGTGATGGCCTATCAGGATGGTTTTTACAGTGCGGCCGACCTCTATGTAAGTATGCCTGTCCCTCCGACACTGCCTCACTCGTCACCCACATTTTCCTCCTCTTGTCTCTGGGTTTTCAAATGTGAAATGGCGCGGATCAAACCCATAGAGGCGTGTACTATTTATTTATTTATTTATTATTTATTTATTTATTTATTTTTGGCCGTTTTGATTTATCACCTGCTCCACATTCTGTTATTATGCCTGAATCTAAAATCCTGGGTTGTGTACATGCTTCTGTAGAGTTATTTAATCAGTAATCCAGATGATAATTTACAGTCTGCCTGAAGTGAAAGATAATCACTCCCAGGGCTGCACATGGCTAAATCATTCACAAGTAGACTCTTCTAGGGTTTGTTTCTGTGCATTTGTGAGTATGTTTTGTACCAATTTGATTATGAGTGTGTGCCTGTGTGTGATGGTGTGTGTGTCTGTGTGCGACCAGGTTGACAATAGCTGTTTCTGTTCTCTCTGTAGACTAGTGTTTCAGGACATTAGTGGCAGATTGCCCCAGGTAGGGTTTTACACTCTCTGTGTGAGAGCCAGTGTGCATCCTCCTCGTCTCCAATGACTGCGTGCTGCTAGACATTATTGACCATCTGAGATTGAAATGCCTTCTCTGTCTTCTTCTACTAACTCACTGGATTCTGACATGGGTGGAGTTACGGAAGGGGGAGAAAAAGAATCAGCTTTAAATCGGATTACTTATCGGAACCAGCGCAGGTTGAGAGGGATGTAGCTGCAGAGTAATGCAGCTGAGACCGGTGGATATACTTGACTGTGCAGAAGTTTTACACCTACTTGAGTTTATTTGTACTTTGCTTTCACGGTTTTGACCGATCAGTATTCAGGCTCTCTGAAGCTCTTAGAGTATGTGTTGGCGACAACTCTCAGCTACTACCACACCATCATTTACCTGGATATCTGTGAAGTTGAGTCAGTTTTCTTTTCTTGTATTTGCTAAAGTTCCTCAGGTTTACTTTGAAAGTTAATCAACTATTATTTACAGATGAATAAAAATGCAGCCAAAGTTTTAAGACAATAATTTTAAAAAATGGTGAGAAAATGGCTTAATTCTATCATTTTTAACCCTCCCGCTGCCCTGGGGTCACATGACCTACCAGGCCTCAGTTTTGAGGTTACATGTGTTCTTTAACAGTAATCATTTTGCAGTGTTCATTCGAGTTGAGACTTATTTATTGCAGCAGTTTAATTTAATATTTACCTTTTTTTACGCCTAAAATTTATTGTGTTCAGAGCTCATTTTGTACATAAAAACAGAAGTTAAAAAGATTTTGACAGATACCATTCTGACCTTTTCTAATGTTCCATAATCACCCTCCTGTGTTAATTGTGTGCCAGAAATCAGGAATAAATAATTTGGAAAGCTTCCTGTAATAAAGTTGTCTGACAGTAATATTAATTTAGAACCTGAGAGATAGTCAGAAGATTAGTTAATAAACACAGCTTATCTGATCATTTTGTTTCATGCCTGTCTTTACTGATCAGTAAAATCTGTTTGAAGAATGAGGATCGTGAGATCCAAAAATTTGGGGGGGGGATGTAGAGTGACGTACACTCAGTGGACTCTGAAGTCAGAGGGACGTACTTTAGGACGCGCTGCAGTTAATTCAGACCCCTTCCAGGAATCTCCCTATCTGTTTCACCTGTGGCATGCTAACTGAATCAGTGTCAGCATGCAGACATACTCACAAGGCTGACATCCCCCCCTCTACTCCTAGTCCCCCCCACCCACCTCTTTCTGTCCTACAGATTCCTCTTTTACGGACACATTTTCCTTCTCTTCATCTTCTTCTCTTGTTATCAGAAAAGTAGCTCAGATATTTGGAAGTGGGGCTCTAGAGAAATGTTATAAACACTTAATGTCTAACCTGTTGCAGATAGCTGTTTGAACATCCTTTTTTGGTAGAAATAAAGTTGAATAATTACTAGACTGATGAGCTGACAGCTAGTCTAAGCAGATCCAAGATCAAAGTGTATTGCTTTCCTCTTCAACAAAACTTACTCAAGTTTCCAGTATCTGTTTTGGTTTTTTTTTTACAGCGTTTTACGCAGGTACGATTGTTGTTGACGATGGAAGTGATCCGCTTTGGACTTGGTCCCTCTCAGACTGGCTGCTCGCTTGTCCAGCCGGTCAAAATGAAATTATTTCTCCAATTTGAGCTCATTCAAAAAGCTTTCTACAGCAAGTCACTAAATGGTTCTAACTTCTCCACTGACCCCTAACTTACACAATCTGAGTCTGAGGGTCTCCTCTAGATTTTTGCTATATGTCCTCCTTTTTTTATTATTATTTTCACTCTTTCTCTACACTTCTGTCAGATTCTCCTTCCTCTTCTCTTTACCCACCCCTCCCCTTCTCTCACCCAGTCCAGCCTTCCTCCCATAGCAGCAAATGTGTGGTCCTGAATGCAGGGACTTGGTCGTGACTGATTCTTTAGGGTAGAATGAAGTGTTTTGTTCGTTTTATTTTAAAATTTATTTATAGGTTTTTTTTTTTGTCAACCTAATACTTGTTCTGAATTTGGGATAGCATGCTGTCTCTGTCAGTGATTGGTTGCTGTGAGAGAGTGTGTGTGTTTGCTCCTCTTTAATCCAACTGGCTGATTGTCTTCTTACACCTGTAGTTCTTTTTTTGTTTTATTTATTTTTTGGGTGTGTCTGTTCACCAGCTGTTCATAAATAACGACACAATCATCTTGTGCCCTCCCCCCTTCCCCTTCCTCTGACTGCGTGTCTTTGGAAGAGAACGGCGGTTGGACATAATTTTGGCCGTGTGCAGCCTCTCTCCCTCTCTGTTTAACCGGTGAGGAAGATGAAGCACGTCGGCGCTGCAAATCACAAGAAAAAGCCTCCAATTCTGGGTGTTTTTTGCTGAGTTGGTCACAGAGTGAGAGAGCCACACAGAGCCTGAGCAACATCCTTGTTAATGCTGTACTGCACCAGATTAGCCAATTTTGCTGACTGTCTGCTTGTTAATATTTTGCTCTTCTCAGCAGTTTTCCCCTCACAATGTAACCCTGTAGATTCACTGCTAGTCTTTTACTCTGCAGAGAAAATCTCGAGCACTGAACAAAAGTTTCATCTTCTTTCTGTTTCTTTCCACCTTTGCCTTTTATTTTTCCCCTGTCCCATTCCCCCCTTGCTTTTGCTCGTCTCCCTCCCCTTCCTCGCGTCCTCGCAGGGTGGCTATGCAGCGTATCGTTACGCCCAGCCAACTGCTGTAGCGACTCCTGCAGCAGCCGCTGCTGCAGCCGCAGCTTACAGTGACAGGTCAGTAAAGTTCACTACACCTTCCATAAATCACTGACAAACCAGGAGTCTTAGCAGCAACAGAAGGTCGACTCATCCACCTGCATAGGGGAACCCCCATCAAATTAAACACCATGAGGGTTCCTCTATGCAGAATTTGAGAAGAAAAATATCAAGTTGCACAAAACAAATATACAGTCACCTTTGTCTCACAGTTCCAGCTGATTAATGCCAAAAATAAAGGATTTCTCGTAGGAGTGCACAACGCCTGCTCCTTTTCATATTTTAAACTAAAATGAGCCTTAATGTTTGTGAAATCTGGAAAGTAATGTCATGCAAAAATGTGAGATCTGTTGGTGTGTAACATTTGTGCTGGGGATACTCTCAGCTACTACCACACCACATTTTAGACCAATAGCTTTTAGCTTTGTAAACTTGAATGATTTGTGTGTTTACTAAAGTTGATTCGCTGTAGCAGCCATCTTGAATCATGTGATGTGTACCAAAGAATTAATTTTAGCAGCAGACGATAATAGTTTGTTTTGTGCTTTATTTTCCCCCCTCACAGCTATGGACGAGTTTACACGGCAGACCCCTACCATGCTGCTCTTGCCCCAGCTGCCTACGGCGTCGGAGCCATGGTAAGTTCATTTAACCGTCACCGATTGTGGAATATTATATTTTCATTACAACAAACGATGTCAGTCTTTGTGCTTAGAAACAGCCATTTTGGAGCAAACTCACGTCCATTTTTTTGTTGACAGTAAAAACAGGATTTGTTGCTCATTTCTGAACCACAATCGGCTCTGGCCATTGTTCAATTAAAGCAAACGGGTTTAATAAGCGATTAGTTTAGTATATTTTTGTAATTTGTTAAAGGTTAATATAGAGTTGCATCTGCATTCTGAATGAAGTGGCAAATGCTTGTTTTTTTGTGTGTTGTCTCCTAGGCCACGCTGTACAGGGGAGGCTACAGTAGATTTGCCCCTTACTAAAGACTACATTTCCCAGGAGCCTCTCTCCCTCCCTCCCTCCCTCCCCCCTCTTTTCTCTCTCTCTCTCTCTCTCTTTCTTTCTCTCCCATTGAATTATTCAGAAAGAGCTCTCTCTGTTGTCCTGGCGGAGGACTGCACTCCCTTTTTTAAAAAAAGCGTGGAGATGACCACAACAAATGATATTTCAGATCCCACCCCAGAGCAGACCCACCTTATCCTATATAGGCTTCTACAGAAATGGAGGAATGCTGTATTAAAAGACTGATGTATGGCCTCTACATAAAAAAATAAATAAAAAATAAAAACAAAGAGGAAAACAAGTCAGACTGAACATGGCCACCTCGCCAAATGCACGGCTGTATTATAGTCTCTCCCTCCTATCCCCTCGACACTCTGCAGCACAAGATTTGGGGACGGAGCTCAGATGTTCTTCCAAAGGCTGGACGTGGAAACACAGACCTTAGGACAGCTGTCACTCATGTGTGAGAGGGAGCTGAGCACACTCTGCGTTTGAAGAAAAACGAGGGAAGGTGTCAAAAAAACAACAGCAACCGAACAGTAGAGAAGTGACGATGCCTCGACAGAGAGCACCAGGAGGACTTTTTTTATTTTATAAAGCAGATCCATGAGAGAATAAAGCAGAAAAGCGGGATTTCAGAGTGCGTCCCGCGGCGTTGGCCTCCAGTCTGAGGCCAAGTTCGGAGTGATGATGGAAAGCTGGAGGAGGGAGGATTTATTAGAGCTGTTCCTTACCTCAACTTTTCTTAGTATGTGGAAACGGTAAACCTTTAAACCTAAAATTGTTATGATATGCAAAGAAATTAGTTTAGAGGAAAAAAAAAGGTTATTATTACTATTACTGTTGTAATTATTCTCATTAATATTATGAAGAAAAAACAACATTATTTTGTTTGCTATAGCAGTCGCTGCTGTGGTGGAGTTCTTGGTGAACCTTTTAGGGTTAAAATCATAGATTTTTTTACATCTATAGTACAAAACGTCCACATATAAACACAACAATATCTCACATCTTCCTGGTCTCACACACAAATACACACGTGATTTGACTACAAAGTGTGTGTGTGTGTGTGCACACGCAGCATCACCTAACACTACAAAAGGTGCAACACTACACTGCAAACATTTCTAGTTGTGTTTACATGTAAAAAAAAAAGAAAAAAAGAAGAAAAGAAAACCTCTCCGACAGCCCAGAGGGCCGGGGTGTTGGGTGATCCTTTACTGTAGGGAGACATGGTTTGGATTTTCCCCTCATGCTTCATCTTTTTATCGAGTCCAGCGATGGATGAGTCTTCCTGAAACACACTTTAGACGATGCAGCCGATGGCGTTTACTGAGCAGGATGGAGATTCAGAGAGCAACTTTTAGTGACGATTTAAATGCAAAACACATCACTATTGTGCATATTTCTATATTTCTTGTACCCTCGATTTCTAAGATGTGGCTTTAATTTTGGCCTTTTGTTTGTGTTCCAAAGATTTGTAGAAAGCACATTTTTCTGCCGTTTAAAAAAAAAAAAGTATAAATATATATATATATATAACTATATATTACTTGTGTTATTATCACAATCCTATAGTTGTCAATTAGTTTTTTCATTGTCTGCTTTGTTTTTGGAACATGTGTGTTTGTGTAAGTGTGTGTGTGAGGGTGAGCGCGCGTGTGTGTTAAGTAAAATGCAGATTTCTGTAATTTTTTTTTTCTTTGGCATTGGTTTCTGAACTGAGACCATTCATGAGTAGTAAAAAGAATGCAGGTTTCACCAAATATATATTTTTCTCAGTAATCTTTAGTTTGTTCAGGCCGTTTTTTTTTTTTTGTTATTGTTGTTATAATTTTTTTTGTAATATGAATATTGTTTTTTATTGCTATTGCTGTTGTTGATTGGTCATAGGATCTGCCAGCATGACGTTGTTCACACTTTACAAAAACAGCTGGATTTATTTCACTTTGCGTGTGTGTGCGTGTGTGTGTGTGTTTTTATTTTGCAGGTGAAAACAGATGGAATGAATGAGAATCAGATCGTTGCACTTTGGTTCAAATCAACTGTGTTACTTTCAGTTTTTAAATAGTTTTTATTAGTCTTTGTTCGTTTTTGAAGCAGATTACATACATTTCAGTGGATAAAATCTCTCAACCTGATCAGTGTGGTCGCTCCGGGTTTGTTAGAAGCTAACGCAGTAAAATGTCTGAAAGTGTTAAACACATGCATCATATTCGTATCTGATAAAAGGAAAAAAATGGGACTGTTTAAACTAATTTCTTTGTATTTTTCCACTTCCCCACTCTTTGATAAACATGTAGGAGTCACGTTTTTGCCTTTTAACATGTAACTCCTTTTTTGGATATTGTTTTAACTTGAAAAAAGAATGTGCTCTGGATTAAATAAACAAAAAAACAAAGAAAGAAAAGGCACCAGCCAAAGATGTGAGGTTTCCAGCATGTTCTGGTTCTCAAGTTAAAAAGTGCTAGAAAACAAAACAAAAGTAAATACTTAAAGGACTTTTGGAGCCATTGAAGGCATGGACAAACCAGCATGAGTGATAATTATCAAGTATAAAAAAGAGGAAAAGAGTTTTGCATGAATCTTTTATCTTTTCCCATTTGACTACTGAGCTACAGAGTTCAGCTGCTTGGATTTTACCACTAAACTTAAAGACGGGCAACTCGCGGTTCGACACAACAAAAGAGCCCAGAGCTGTTTGGCAAAAGAAAAAAGGCCACCTGAAAACAAAACAAGATGGCTGCTGCAAAACAAAAAAATATGGTTGTCAGCTTGATTTTTAAGTTTTTTTTTGTCATGGCTTTATTGGCCGTGTATTATAGAAACCTCCTTGGTCATTCTTCATAGATTCTATGGTTTTAACGAATGGTCCCTCCGTCCTGTCTGAATCCCCCTGACTGCCATTATGTTTGGTTTTTGTTTTGTTATTGAATGTGGATATAAAACAGTTTTATATAAAATGTTTTGTTGTGGTTGAGCTTCCTGGTTGTTTTCTTTGTAAATCCTGTATTTCAACTTGAATTGACAGCTGGAATCTATTAACCCTCCCGCTGCCCTGGGGTCCAAATGAGCCCACCTGGACAGTTTTTACAGGGCAGCGGGAGAGTTAAAGTGG